>APFE030461388.1:21655-67215 GCA_000404065.3 Pinus taeda | reverse complement strand
CCCCCCCCCCCCCCTCTCTCAGTATTATTTCCAACATATGGGTGCACATTTGGTGGTTGTGCCCCTGGGACCAAAGTAATGCTATGATCATGTTCCCCTCTTGAGGGTGGAAGCTCAAAAGGTTTGTTAAAGACTTTTAGATGGTTGTTTAAGACCTGTTGCATCTCAAGATGAATATGAAGAGAAGTGGGCTCGAAGGCTTGGATGGCATTAAATTGGGCGATAACTCCATGGTGGCCCTCTTTTAGCAAATTTTCCATCAGATGCGAGCTGATGATAGAAGGAACACCTGCCTGGAGTCCATGGAGGGTATGCGTGTTGTCATTTTTCTTAAAGCTCATATATAACTCCTGGAAATCCATTTTGATTGGGCCGCGTGTGCGGAGCCATTCAGCCCCCAAGACAATGTCACACCCACCCATGTTAGTGGCAAACATGTGGGTCTTTAGGTGGTAATCCCCCATCTAAAGTTTGACATTTTCACAGCCGCTGTGACATTTCATTCTCCCCCCATCAACAATCTAGACTTGGAAATTAGAGATTGCTCTGAAAAAAAGTGCATTGCTTCTGCGACTCTTTGATGGATAAAATTATGCGTGCTACCACTATAAATCAAGACTACTACAGGGCAATGTTTAACAAAACCTCTGATTTTGAGAGTTTGGGGAGAAGAAATGGCTGCCAAAGCATGGAGTGAGATAACTGGTTCTTCTGGTGTGGCTGGGAGCTCATTGTCCTACTGGCTGTCCTCATCTTCCTCCTCCGGTCCCTCAAAGGGTGGGGCTTCCTCAGTAGCATCAATTTGAAAGAATTTGGGTTCCTTGCATTTATGCCCTGGGGAGTAATTGTCGTCATAGTAGTAACACAATCCTTGCTATAGATCGCAATATACATAAGGGTCCAACAGTGGCACTCGGCCCAATCTTTTAGGGCACTAACTAAGGAGGATCAACTGTACCCTTAACCGTACTACTCGACTACCCTATTGTACACGCGAGTAATCTCCTTGAGTGTTGTTGTCAGTTTATTGTAGTAGAAAGATGGCTGACGGTTTATCTATGACGAGGTTGCAGGTGAGCCTAGGGGGCTTTCAATATACCTAGAGGGTATGTGGAAGACGCTCTGTGCTCGGTTTTGTCTAATGCACTACTACTCGAAGGGGTGCCCATTGGGGTTACAAGGGAGTCCAACAAGCATGACCACCTCTTCTATTTCTTGCGTGCATGCCTCCCTAAATCCGTAGTTTTATGCGCTCAACAATAGATCTCGTGGTTTAAAGATGCCGGAACATGTCTCTAGCCAAAAAAAAATTCTGCTAAAAATGGAGATCCCACCGGCCTTGGAAAGTGCTCTGATACCACTTGTTATGCTCTTGACCTGCAAGAAGATACTAGAGTACCAAATATGCGAAGAAATATAACCTAGAAAATAGAACAATGAGAAATAATAGCATGCATTTTATTATTTAGAAAGGAAAGCAATGATCACTTGCCTCTTCGAGGGGGCAACCTCCAATATAGCAGGGCTCGATTACAAAATAAGACATGACGCTCCTCAACGGGGAGTCTCTATCCTTTATATAGGATTCATACTGATGAGCCCCAGAAATCAGTAATTATATCGGCTCATTTTGCCTCTTAATTTGACTTAATCCACCATTCTCATTAGTTTATTTCATGTTTTTTATTATATTTATGCTAATAGAGTGAATTGGGTTAGTCATTATGCCAAAAGGTCTAATGTGTGCTTTATGCAAATTTTTAGTCAATTTTGAGACAAAATCAAAGGTTTAATGAGCATTTGGTAGCCAAATTCAAGGAAGAAAAAGGGAGAGGATTTGTAGGAGGGTGTCCCCTTCATTTATGAACCCTTACCTCAAATTCTCCATTAGAAACTCAGAGCACAAGTAGCCACATTAGTGCATCCAAGGGGCAGCCGAGCAAGTAAAGAAGGACTATTGTTTATCTACAGTTTTGGGAAGATGAGCTCCTTGATTTTAGGAGAGTTATTGGAGGCTCGAGTTGTATAAATAGCAGGGCTTAGGTGCTCAGTTTTTTTAGTTGGATTTTAGCTAGTTATTAGTATATTTTCTCACTTTTGTGCAACATTGTGTTCAGCTCATTTTTGAGTTCCTTTTTGAGAACAGTTCATGTAATGTGACTGCTATTTTTGATAATGAAGATGAAACAATTTTTGAGCCAGCAATGATCTCTTTCAAAGGGTTGAAGCTCTTGGGTTAGGGCCTAACCCAAGATGTCCAACACCTCCTATTGTGTACTTATATGTTTTTGCTTCAATTCATGTTAATTTCTGTTGCATAGATTCAGTTTACTTTGTTAGATTAGGTTGCTTTTGATGGTTAGCATAGCTATTTTTGTTTCAGTTGCTCAAGTAGGTTACTGCAGTGACAAAATAAGATTCAAAAAGGCCAACAGCAGGCCTTGATATCCTTTCTCCCTTCCTGGGACTATGATTTGAGGTCAAGGCACTACTGCTGCCACCAAAAACACAGTTTTTACTCTTCCATGCAACTTCTAGTGTGATACTTTAGTTTGGAAAGAGTGATATTAGTTTAGATTCAATTGCCTAGATCATTTCCTGTTCTTTTACAATAGATCTCTCTGCATGATTTTCTGTTCAAAAGTTACTGTTCAACAATTTTCTGTTGTAGGTTAGAAATTAGGTCAAGCTAGAGAAATTTCAGTTTTTAGTCCTCTCTTTTATCAATTTTCGTAAGTAGATGTGTAGATATCTTGTAGGACACCTCAGCTCACCATACATCCATAAACAACCAGTACTAGCTCACTTCTCATAGATTTCCCAAGTCATTCGCAATATTTCGCCAATCTGCCCTAATTTCTGCATTTTTTCCATAAGCTTCTTTCTTGCCATTTGAACAAATCCAACCATCATGTTATTTCTTGATCTCCCTTAACAAGTTCTAGACACCTCAAACACCTTCATCTAGCCTTCAATTCCACTTTCCCATAATTTGTTTCCTTCAAAACTCCAAAAATAGCTCTCGGCCTCCTCGTGTAGATCCCCTGCAGCCTCTAGTAGAACTTCCTGTGAGTGATTTTTCAAACTCTGATCGCTATAAAAGTATTCAGAAGGATACTAGGGGCTTCTCAGGACCTCTCCACACCTTCCTCCACCTCTGTAATAACCAACTCCACCTTCCTTTGCCACCAAACCTCTGCACAATCATCACTAGATAAATTACAAGCATAATAATTTCACATAAAAACACTCAAAAGCACAAAAATATGTTTTCTTCTCATTGCTTTTCAGAATTAGCTTAAATAAATGCAATTCACGTTTTTCAGTCATCAATGGCACTCATCGCATCGGTTTTTATCTCTTTTTCTGCAAAAGTAGGGTTAGTTGGATAAATTAGGGTTTGCTAGGGTTTGCATTACATTTCAGTTTTCCTTCTCTTTTTGCAAATAGAATAGCCTTTGTAGCGTTAGCTTTCTTCCATCACAGTTAGAAGCTTCTTCTAAGAACTCATAGAAGTTGGCTTGAGCTTAATAGTGATCTTGCGCCAGTTGACCAAGTGACAACTTGCAGTAAGAACTAGTACTTGTGCATATAGCACCATCGCTTCCATGTTTGTTATGAACTACCGGGTTGATAAAATTAAAGAAGGAAGCCCCAGGAGTTGCAACATTATTGCTACAATACTAGTGCTCACCATCTTTTTGGCACCGTTGCTGGGGAAGCGTCATAGTATTTTGTGATTACTACTTTTCTTCTATTTTCTACTGCAACATTATGCTAAGTAGTTTATTTCAGCAAAAGTAGAGAAGTTGTTTCATTTCAATTCTGTAATTTCCATTTCCACAAAAGTAGATTAGGCATTTCCCTGCTTTCATTTCAATTCTGCAATTTCTATTTCAGCAACAGTAGATTAGCCATTTCCATACTTTCATTTCAATTCTGCAATTTCCATTTCAGCAAGAGTAGATTAGCCATTTCCCTTCTTTCATTTCAATTCTGCAATTTCCATTTCAGCAAGAGTAGATTAGTCATTTCTTGCTTTCATTTCAATTCTGCAATTTCCGTTTCAGCAAGAGTAGATTAGGCATTTCCTGCTTTCATTTCAGTTATGCAATTTCCATTCCAGCAAAGTAGATTAGTCATTTCCTTGCTTTCATTTCAATTTTGCAATTTCATCTCAGCAAGTTCATTTCAGTAGTTGCAACTTGTTGTTCAATCCATTTTAGTTTTGCAGGTACAAGAAGAAAAACAAAAAAACAAAAAATCACCCAAAAAGAGATTTCCTTTCATGCCTCGTAGGAACTGAGATAATTTAGGAAAATTCCTACCCAACACCCCCACCACCTCACTAAGTCACCCTTTTCTCTTCTTCGGTGGCAGTGATCCAAAAGAATCTATAAATGAATCACCAGAGATATATGAAGATCCTATAGCAGAAGAAGAGCAAGAAACCATTCCTGCTGAGACCATGGCTGAAAACAGAAACATTAGAGGAAATGGGGAGAGAGTAGAGGATAACTTTCTTATCTGAGAGACCAAGGGGAACACTAAAATGAAAAACATAAGTCCCTCAACTTACCTCACTTCCATGGGTTGACTACCGAAGATCCTGATACCTTCTTGTTTGAATTTGTTGTTATCTGTCAAACCTATGACTATGAATAAGATGAGCAGAAGTTGAAACTGTTTCCTTCTACCCTCAAGGATGCAGCAATCCACTGGTTCATGGGGTTACCTAGAAACAACATCAAAAGTTGGGCTCAGATGCAGCAAGCCTTTAACAAAAAATACCGGGACTACTGTAGGTCAAAGGATACCAAGGAAGAAATCTTCCGAATGACCATGGGAAGTGATGAATCCTTAGAAGACTATGAAGAGAAGTTTCAACTCAATTATAAAAGGGCTAGGTGCACACTTGACCCCGAATCTCTGAGGTTGGTCTTGCTCAGAGGAGTCCCTGAAGACCTTCTAGATACCCTCCATTTGCTAGCTGGGGGGGGACATCTACCAACTACCTTATGATAACATAAAGACTGTGTTTAGAAACCATTCTAGGGCAGCCAGAAAGAGAGGTAGGGGAAGTCAATCCTTAGCCAGTACATACTCATCCAGTTCATCCCTTAGAGCTGAATTTGAGAATCTGCTGGAAGATTTCAAGAGCGATATGAGGCAGACTCTTGCCATGCAAATGGATACCTTGCATATCAAAAGAAAATAAGAGGAAGAAAAGAGGTCTTTGGCCATTTTTTTCCCTAGATGCACCAGGAGGCATCATAGGAATGAATTCCCATTGAAATCTATAGAGGTTTGTTCAATCTGTGAAGAAAATCATTCCACAGACAAGTGCCCATCCTTGCCCAGACTTAAAGTTGTATACCAAGGGGCCGAAGGAGTCACTAAACAGATCTATTGCATAAACCAAAGGGGTCCGCATGGACCTAGACCATACCAGCAGGGGATGCAAGGGACATCTTAGGCATACTACAACCCCAACCAAGTCACATCCATACCTTCTTGGGGCCCCCTTGCTCATCCTTCCTGGTTCGCACCTCATCCTTGGTCCTTCACATCTCCATATCATGCCCAATGAGCCACCCATTCATTTCAAGCCCTTGCTTAGCCGCAACCTCAGTGGAATGCATCTCATTAGGGGTGGAGGCCCCAATACAACTCTCCTCCTGCTCTTTTGCCTCCACCACCTGTTCAACCACAACCATTGCCTCCTGCTCCACCAAGGCAACCCCAAATGCCTGCCCAGACGAACCTGAACCTGAACAACAGATAGGCCCAACAAGTATATAGTGGGGAACCACCATTTTCAAACCTGCACATTGGAGTAGCTCAACCTAATTACAAAGTTGAGGTACAAAACTTCCAAACAACTCCTCTTGAGCTCAATGATATTCACCATAGCTCAGGAAGAGTATTGCAAAAAAGAGATTATATTGATATCATTGAAGGACCACATCTAGCAGAAGAAGATGCAAAAGAGAAGATCAAAGAACCATGGGTTGCACTTGATGAAGAGAAGACATTAGAATCAGAGATCGAGAGAGCTCCCTCATGGTTACCATCAAATCCTCCATGTATTCAAGAGAAAAATTAGCAAAAAGAGGAAGATGTGAAGGTCATGATAGAAGAAGACATGAAGAATGATCCAAATCAACAAAAGGACCAAGGAAATCACAACTATATTCACATATGGTTCCAGACAGTCCTTAAGTTGCAACAATTCTCTCTTCCTCAACTATGCTTGATCCCTTCAAAGTCCAATCATTTGGTCTCTGAAATCCAGATACTTGTCAAAGCATGCATTTCAAGCCTCCACATCATTTTGTCTATCATCTCGATGTGCACATGGCTCCATTGGAAGTATTCTTATACTTGAAAATGATTTTGTTTTTCAAGTAGGGTAGGATAGAGAAAAAAGAAAAAAGAAAAAATGAAAAACAAGAGGAAAAAAAATAAAAATATAAGGTGAAAACCTCCTTGAAGGCGCCTCAGATTGGCTTATTGATTGAAAACCTCCATGAGGCGGTAAATGGGTTGGAAATAAGAGAAAAGAAAGAAGAGAATAAGATCCCTGGGTGAAAACCTACCTTGGAGGTGCTCAGGGTAGGCAATTAGGGTGAAAACCTCCTTGCGGCGCCCTAGTTGTTTCCAAATAAAAAAGAGAAAAAGAAAAAGAAAAATGAATTTCTAGTTGTATTGCAGGTCTATAGGATAACTTCAGGAAGCAACAACAGGTGCCAAGAAAGATCTAAAACTAATAACAACACCTACCCTACCTTCCCACGCCCTACTCCAACATTCTTGACATTCTTTCCACCTCACCGTGCTTTTTTTCTGAAAACTGTGTTTTCTACAGGAGGCTCTTGTAGAAATTATAGAGAGCTAGAAATGGATTTTAAAAGTAGTTTGGGGAATAGGGAAGCTTCATAAAGGGTTTATAAATCCTCCTGTAGTCTTCAAACCTCTCTTCCATCATTTCCAAGCTTGCATCACACCCCAAGCTCATTTTTCTTACTGTCCAAAAACTGCAGGATGCTCTAATACAAAACTACAAAGAACATAAATTTGTTTTTTTACCTAGCTTGAAAACCATGCATCCATTTAAAAAAATGTTTCATGGGGAGTTGCATCGGGATGATGGCAACATGCCCAAGCAATTTTATCCAATTCCAGTGCATGGTTTCCAAGAAGTCAGGTTCCATCACCTTCAACCATTTTTTCATTTTCTCAATATCTGTGCATCTATTTAAAAACCTGTTGCATGGGAAGATGCATATGGATGATGGTAACATGCCCAAGCAATTTCAGCCAATTCCAGTGCATGGTTTCCAAGAAATCGACCTCCATCACCTTCAGACATTTTTGGTTTTTCTCGAAATCCGTGCATCCATTGACCAAAATGTTTCTATGGGATGTGCATAATGATGATGGAAACATGATCAGAAAATTTTAGGTCAATCCAGTCTACCGTTTGGGAGAAATGAACTAAAAAAGTCATTGTCCCATTAAAATCTAGCATCAGCAGCATGAGCATGCAAATCTGAAGGTTGAAGTAGACTCCTGCAGCTTAGATCTAGCTAGAGGATGCTTGCACAAGAAAAACAACCACACATCAGACAACAACAAAGCATAGCAGCTAATACCCTTAAAAATTAAGCTCTAGAAGCAAAATCAGTGCAGCCACAGATGAGTAGGATGTGGAAGGAGCAGGATCTCGATTGAAGATCACCTGTACAAGGAAGCTAAGCCACCAACCCAAAAGCCACGGGCGCCTGCAGCAGAAATCCATGGATAGAACGCCAAAGCTTAAGCATGCAACAACACGACAACACACAATTCTTGACTAACAGGTAAGTGACTAAACTCGTTCCTTTGTTGCATGGGTATAGTTTAAAAACTGCATGGACAAATGAGATGGTTGCGATTAAACTAGATCGGTGTCCAGTTAACTGGCCACCCTCGTCTAGTTCAAACAGCACTCAGCCAGAGTTCACACTACACGTGTGTCCAATCAACTCATGAAAATCTGAAAACAGGTAGTGGTGGCTGTTTAAACTTGAATGCGAATGATGGGAGGTTATTGCGGACATAAAGCATAAGGTTTCATGATGACACTGCAGTAAGGACCAATAGTCCAAATAATGCCAACTCACATTTTTGCCAGCCCACATTAATGGAAATATCTCAAAGAAAACAAATGTATGCCTCCTCGAAACTCCTTCACCACCTTTTCTTCCATTTCATCCTCGTCCACTTAGCTGTAGTAAGCTCTATACCACCTCCCTAACCTTGAAATCATGATCATCTATCGTTTTCAACCATTTTTTTGCTATTGCCATTCTACAGGAGCAGTAACAGGTTCTACAGGAGGGCCAGTAAGCTGTTTTGGAGAGGAAAATCACGGTTTTTAGCACAATTCTCAGGCTACAGAGGTAGGTTCTTGGCATGCCTCCATTAAATATCAAAATATGCTAACAGTGGTTTACCTTTTGAGAAGATAATACAACTGTTGGGTGGAGGAAATTCATAAAAAAATTGCTACTTATCGTTGAAAAAATACAGTCTCTGTCTTTCTGTCAAAAAAAAATAAAAAATCTCTCCATTCCCATGGTTGGTTTTCTAAGGAAGCATAAACAAAATGGCAGGGGGTTTTATGACAAGGTGGAGAAACTAGTGATTTAGAAGAACAATAAGGGAAGAAGGAAGAAAGCAAGATAGAGGAGGAGAAAGCTAAAGAAACAGAGTAGGGAGAGACAAAAATAGAGAAAGAGACAAAAGGAGGAAAAAAGGAAGAAGAGCAGACCAAGGGGTGGAAGACATTGGGCACATGAAAAATAAGTTGAGAGAAATGGCCAAGGAATTGAGCACAGTAAGACATACAGAAGCCATCAGAAGATCTCACTTGGAAGCAGAGAATGAAATATTAAGGAGACAACTACAGGAAAGAGAAGCCCAATTAGCCTGCATGGACAACTGGGCTATGGAGGCACTACAGTGTAGGCAACCAGCCATATCATAAGCAGTTTACCTCAAAGACCAGTGGCTGCAGTTTCAAATCAAGACCCTGGCACAGAGGGGCAGCATGCCTTTCCAGGATTATAGGAAGTTCATGGATTTATGCAAGCACAGTTCATCAGAGGACAAGGCGAAGTTGGCAGAACTTTATTTACATAACATGACCCTTACTGATATAAACTTATGGGACCCCAATGCCAGTTTGGGAGACCTACTGCTGATGGCCATGGCATCATGGATGAGTCATGAAGAGAAAAGAGCAGCAAAATTCAGGAAGTTGATGGAAAAAGAACAAGATGAACCCCTGATGATCAGAGTAGAACCAGAAGACCCTATGGCTCTAATTAGCACTCATCAGCAACTTGTAGCTGATCCTCAAAGTGCCCCCAAGCACATCAATGATCAGGCTCAAGCTATTGCGTATTTTGAGGATATGGAGAGATTGCTTGGAGATGACTGCATTCATGCTTGCATGAGAAGGTGGAACACACTACCCCACAACCTACAGATCAGGGAGTACCACTCCCCAATCAAAATGAGAGAATCACTAAGAAGAGTGCCCCTATATAAGCACTCTATGCAAAGTCTGAAGGTCCATTGGATCGGTTTGAAGTTGAGTCCTCCACTGCTGTTAGGACTACTAGAAGGCACAAAGGAAGAAGAAGAAAAACAACAGTGGAAAAAGTTGGATGCCAAAGCTAGATTCCATGATAGGGAAGAAAATCTCATATCTGAAGCATGGAATGTCAGGGAGGCCATCAAAGCCATTAAGGATGAAGAGATAGATTAGTTGCTCAGAGGATGAGCAACACTTTCAGTACGGGGTAATGATGAGCCCTAGAAATGGGTAATTATATGGGCTCATCTTGCCTCTTAATTTGACTTAATCCACCATTCTCATTAGTTTATTGCATGTTTTTTATTATATTTATGCTAATAGAGTGAATTGGGTTAGTCATTATGCCAAAAAGTCTAATGTTTGCTTTATTCAAGCTTTTAGTTAATTTTGAGACAAAATCAAAGGTTTAATGAACATTTGGCAGCCAAATTTGAGGAAGAACAAGAGAGAGGATTTGTAGGAGGGTGACCCCTTCATTTATGAACCTTTACCTCGAATTCTCCATCAGAAACTCGGAGCATAAGTAGCCACATTAGTGCATCCAAGGGGCAGTCGAGCAAGTAAAGAAGGACTGTTGTTTATCTACAGTTTTGGGAAGCTGAGCTCCTTGATTTCAGGAGAGTTGTTGGAGGCTTGAGTTGTATAAATAGCAGGGCTTAGGTGCTTAGGTTTTTTAGTTGGATTTTAGCCAGTTATTAGTAGATTTTCACACTTTGTGTTCAGCTCATTTTCAAGTTCCTTTTTGAGAACAGTTCATGTAATATGACTGCTATTTTTGATAATGAAGATGAAACAGTTTTTGAGCCAGCACTGATCTCTTTCAGAGGGCTAAAGATCTTGGGTTAGGGCTCAAACCAAGCCGCCCAATACCTCCTACTATGAACTTATATGTTTTTTCTTCAGTTCATGAGTTAATTTCTGTTGCATAGATTCATTTTACTTTGTTAGATTAGGTTGCTTTTGATGGTTAGCATAGTTGTTTTTGTTTCAGTTGCTCAAGTAGGTTACTGTAGTGACATAATAAGATTCAAAAAGGCCAACAGCAGGCCCTGATCTCCTTTCTCCCTTCCTGGGACTATGATTTGAGGTCAAGGCACAACTACTGCCACCAAAAACAAAATGTTTGCTCTTCCATGCATTTACTAGTGTGATACCTTGGTTTGGAAAGAGTGATATTGGTTTAGATTCAATTTCCTATATCATTTCCTGTTCTTTCACAATAGATCTCTCTACATTATTTTCTGTTCAAAGGTTACTGTTCAACAATTTTCTGTTGTAGGTCAGAAATTAGGTCAAGCTAGAGAAATTTCAGTTTTTAGTCCTCTCTTTGATCAGTTTTCGTAAGTAGATGTGCAGATCTATTGCATGACACCTCAAGTTACCATACATCCATAAAACAACTAGCACCAACTCACTTGTCATAGATTTCCCAAGTCATTCGCAACATTTCGCCAATCTGCCCTAATTTCTGCGTTTTTCTCCATAAGCATCTTTCTTACCATTTGAATAAATCCAACCATCATGTTATTTCTTGATCTCCCTTGACAAGTTCTAGACACCTCAAACACCTTAATCTAGCCTTCAGTTCCCCTTTCCCATCATTTTTTCCACCTTCAAAACTCCAAAAAAAGCTCTCGACCTCCTCCTGTAGATTCCTTGCAGCCTCCTGTAGAACTTCCTGTGAGTGATTTTTTGAAGTCTGATCGCTATGAAAGTGTTCAGAAGGATACTAGGGGATTCTCATGACCTCTCCACATCTTCCTCCATCTCTACAACAACCAAATCCACCTTCCTTCACCACCAAACCTCTGCACAATCACCATTAGATAAATTACAAGCATAATAATTTCACATAAAAACACTCAAAAGCAAAAAAAGGTGTTTTCTTCTCATTTATTTTCAGAAGTAGCTTGAATAAATGTAATTCACCTTTTTCAGTAGTCAATGGAACTCATCGCATTAGTTTCTATCTCTTTTTATGCAAAAGTAGGGTTAGTTGGATAAATTAAGGTTTGCTAGGGTTTGTGTTACATTTCAGTTTTCCTTCTCTTTCTGCAAATAGAATAGCCTCTGTAGCGTTAGATTTCTTTCATCACAGTTAGAAGCTTCTTCTGAGAACTCATAGAAGTTGGCTTGAGCTCAATAGTGATCTTGCGCTAGCTCACCAAGTGACAACTTGTAGTAAGAACTAGTACTTGTGCATATAGCACTGTCGCTTCCAAGTTTGTTACGAACTACCGGGTTGATAAAAGTAAAGAAGGAAGCCCTAGGAGTTGTAGCATTATTGCTACAATACTGGTTCTCACCACATACATGAAATACCATGGGTCAGTACCATGGTTCTTATTAATACCATCTATCTAATACCATGGCCCATTTGCAATTAACTGTGGTCCCTTCTTTAAATGCGGGTCAACCACTTACAATTATTAATATGGGCTTTATTTACTCTTTAACTAACTATAACTATGACTTGACCCTATTACATAAATAAGGGGGTTAGGGTTGGACCCTAATAGTTGTTGTCCTCCTTTGAGTATGTATAAGTTGTTTGGAGTTCTAGTACCTTTGATCACTGCCTCTCCTGTATCAAGCTCATGAACAACACATCTGTTTTATCGAAACACCACTTCATTTCCTTAATCGCACATTTGACTAACACTCAATAGGTTATGCTATAAACCATCTACATTCATAACATTTCCAGCTTTAACCTTTTCTTTCAAAAAAACATAACTTTACCTTTTATGACAGCTAGAGTGTCATTTCCAAATGAGACATTCTTTTCCTTTTCTAAGGCATTATATGAGTGAAGTTTCTCTTTGTCACCTGTCATATGTTTGGAGCAACCACTGTCAATGTACCACTGATTTTATTATCCTTCTGCATACAAGGCTATACCACATCTTTTTGTTTGAGATTCTTTCCTTCACCATATCTTGGGATTTAATGGCATTTTCTCCTTTTGAGGTGTTTGCCAAAATTTTCTCCTGCATTTAGATTCTTCATGACCAAAGTTGTTACAAATTGAGCATTCTATTTCAGTTTTTAAGAGGAGGAAAGTTATTATATGAACTTCTCTTAATACCTGTTACATTCCTTTGATTTTGTGCTTCTCTAGTCATGATGGTTTTGTAAGCAACACATTCAGCAGCTTTGTGCCCAAAATTATGACATGAAAAACATCTCCCATTAAAGAAGTTTCTGCGACTATCGAATCTATTTACCTGTTGATTGTAGTTTGTATTGATACTCATCTTTGGAGCAAATTGAGTATGATTTCCCTGGTGATCAACTTTATTCCTTTGCTGACAATTGTCATTCTGTTCACTGGTCTTTGCTGCATCAAGATATATTTTGGTGGAGGTTGACAACTTCTATGATTGAGATGCTTCTTTAGTATATCCAAGACCTATCGTTATCAGAGGAGAACGCTGAACTTTGATAATTTCATTTAAAGTTTCTAATCCTTTATCAAATCTGAGATTGAGAGATTTTGTTTTCTTGAGATCTTTTCTTAGACCCACAATTTCACATTCTATTTTTTCATTGTGTTTTTCTTTTTTAGCAAGTTGGTATGTCAAGGTATCTATGATCATATTCTTTTCTTCTAAGCATATTTTGAGTTTAGATATTTCTTCATGAATGTTTTCCTCTTCTAAAGCATCCCAAAAATCATCATTGTCATAAGCCATGAGAAGTTTGTAATCTTGACCAGTTTCATCTTCATCACTATTAGATAAACCATCACTATCTTCACGAGTATAGTAACTCCTTCTATTCACAACTTGTTTCCTATTCCCTTTTGCATATTCATTTCCTTTTTCATATTTATCTTTATGAGGACATCTGACAACATAATGACTGACTCTACCACAAGAAAATCATTTGAAAGGTAGCTCACCTCTGAACCTTCCAGAACCCCGTTGAAGCTTCTTAACAAAATTTACCTCATCTTCTTCTCAAATGTGTCCTAATTCATTGTGTTCTTCCTTTTATTTTCCTTTTGCTGAAGCTTTAAATGCGGCTTCTCTGATATCTAATGGACCTCCTTTTCTCATCTCAAAAGTATTTAGGATTCCATGAAGCTATGTCATAGTGATATTCTGCAGATCCTGTTTTTCTTCTATGGCAAACACTTTTGATTCAAATTTAACAGACAAGGATCTCAAATTTTTCTCAACTAAGGTAACTTTATTTCTTCACCCAGATTCTTCATACAATTAACAACTTCATCTATACGTAATAAGTAACTAGCTATACTCTCATCACTATGCATCTTAAGAGTTTCATACTGAATTCTGAGAGTTTGAAGCTTAGCACGTTTTACCTGAGAGTCTCCTTCGTAGCTCTGAACAATTTTGTCCCATATCTCTTTGGCTGATTTGAGCTACATGACTTTGACAAACTCTGATTGTGACAAACTTCCCAATAAATTATTGACAGCTTTGGCATTGGTTTGATATTGCTTTTTACCTACTGTGTCTGCAGGAATTGTTGTTGGAAATTTATATCCTCCCTCCTCAATTTCCCAAACATCTATTCCAAGAGATTGTAGATAGGTTGTGGTTCTTATTTTCCAATAAACAAAATTTCTCCCATCGAAGATTGGCGGTCTGATGGATCCCATGCTTTCATGATTATTCATCTTGATTGATCTTCCTTCAAGCGATCAAGCGTCTTTTGAAGGACTTTCTTTGATACCAATTGTTGGAAATAGTACTGAGAGGGGGGTGAATCAATATTATCAGATCAATAATTTTATTTCTTAAATAGATTTATATACGCTACTTCAATGAAGTGAAATAGCGTGTACACGCAACTGTGATTAGAGAAACTAGCGTATATCAAGAGGACTTGTGATTTAGATAATTTATCATGTGTTGATCTTAAACCAGTACATCAATAACTTATTAGACATTGCAGTAAAAGAAGAATAAAGCATCACACATAAGAAACACATGTGAACACCAACATTTGAGATGGAAACACAATGTGGGTGAAAATGACCTGTTGTTGTCGTCTTTATCTTCTTTTAATAATAAGAAAATATATTGACAATCTTATACTGGTGTAGACTCATACCAGTACGCAGGCACCCACCTACAGCAGGCTACAACCTTCTCTTGTTTTCCATATTCTACTGGAAGGGAGCTGCAACCCCCTAGCTCTTGTACAAGCCAATTTTTTTACTAGTATGTAGATGCCGACCTACAGAAGGCTACGACCTTTTTTCTTCCTCTAGGGACCACGTTTCATGAATTTCTAGACTGGATACTCCTGGATCACAACACCACAATTTGAAGGCCACGTTTGATCCAATTTTCATGCTAGACCCATAAAAAACTTTTAAACTTAAACTGCATCAACCAACATTCAGTTAATCTAAACACTCAGATCACTAACACCAGAACACTGTGCTAAACCCAGAAACCTGCATCATCATTCAGAACCAACTGTAACTTCAAAAACCATGCATCAGAGTGTATATGCTACTTGGTTGAACCCAAACTACATGTATACGCTACTTCCATTAATCAAACCTGCGTATACCTTAAAAAATACTGCAAACATAAACTTTTGAATCAAGTATGTACAACCTAACAATATATTGAATATCTACTGTCAACTTGCAGAGCTTTATACAAGCAGCTGTTGTACCTATGAGATAATAATGGTCAGCTATCAATGCCAGAGCATCTAAGATAAATGTTTGGGGGTTTTGTTTTGATTTGGGAGACCAATGAATAAAACAAATATAGAACTGATATACCTAACCCTTTGAATAATATCAATATCTCAGTAAAGGGCTGCTATAAAATTTCACACAGTGATAAAGCTTGAATAGTGGTGAGCAGAAAATGGAAAATAATATGATTATCACAATTCTCAGATAGATAAGTACATAATCATAAGTATGAAAACCTCTAACCGATGTTCAGAAGGTTCAAAAGAATATGCTTATGCTTACAACAAGATGCCGATGATTTATTGATTCAAAGGGAATTAATTAAACAAACAGTCCATTAATCTATTCTCTTTAATGATTATCACTTCAGAAAGCTTATAGGAATAGATTGAAACACAATTATTCTTACCTAGTTATCTCTATAAAGTCATAATAATATGAAGAAAAACATAATGAGTAATACTGGAAAAACTTACATGAAACACAAACTGTGCAAAACAGAATTCAGAATCCTTTGCTTCGTATTGAGGTTCTAGAAAAGTCAAGTACATCAAATATCTAGAAATGCTTCATCAAGGGTGCAACCAGGTTCAAAGCTGAATAGTGAGTAATGACCAATGAATAATGAACCCTTTGATAACTCGAGAAGAGAGTTATTTATACAAAACTAAGAAAATATCCTAAACTGTTTAAGGATCTATTCTAGGAAAAGGAAGAATCTTCATGTAAGAAGATAGAGACAATTATTGAACTACTTCTTGTTGTCCCTGTTATTTAGGTTCTACTAGCTTTGGTTTTTGATATTTTGCCTTACAAGCTGCTTGTTTGTTTGATATTTACGTTGGACATGATGTTCACTTATGATCTTTCATCTAATACACTTTTACCTTTACTGTACATTTCAAGTTTTTACTGTATATTTCAACAGTAAATCATTTAACTTTTATGTCTCAACATCAGGTAATTTGGATTTTGATCATCTTGTTTGTACTTAACTGTATGCAGGATTTTAAATTCATTTTTTTGTAAACCCGGAACAACAAGTTTCATATGATCACCTACAAAACACAACAAATGTTAAGAAAAACAAAGGTTGGCAGGGAGGGTCGAAATGGCTTCATTTTGAGTTGAAATGTCTATGCAAGGAGTTCGGAGCATTATTGGAAGGTAAACAATGGTTATATGGGTTGGAGAGGCTTAGGGTGGTGTAGGAGGGTTTATACAGGTTGTTGGAAATAATACTGAGAGGCGGGGGGGGGGAGGGATGAATCAATATTATCAAATCAATATAATTTTTTCATTTCCATATTCAGATTCATAAACGCTAGTTCAGTTAAGGAAAACCACGTGTATACGCAACTGTGTGTAATGCAACAAGCATATATCCAGTAAACTTATAATTCAATTAGTTGCTTCTTAATGAGTGTATCAGAACATTATTAACCATATGAACAGTAAACAGGAGCAGTAAAGCAAAACAAATCATCACACATAAGCAACACACATGAACACCAAGATGTAAGGTGGAAACCCAATGTGGGTGAAAACCACCTGCTGCAATTCGTCTCCATCTTCTTTTGATTAGAAACTTCTTTTTACAATGGTTCTGTACTGGTGCAGTCTTATACTAGTACGTACGCTTCTACCCGCAAAAGGCTACAATTTTCTCTCATTTTCCAGACTCTCTTGGAAGGGAGCTACAACCCCCTTAGCTCTTATACTAGCTAAGGTACTAGTACGTAGGTGTTGACCTACATAAGTCTACAACCTTCTCTTTTCTTCCAGGGACCATGTTTCATAAATTTTCAGACTGGATCCATAAACACAAAACAATCACCACTGCAATACAATCATCAACTATACTTGCATCATCAATCTCTGAATCACCCAATACTAAATCACTGAAATCCTGTCATCAAAACACAGTTACCAGAACATAGACCAGAGCCCAGAACTTTGCAACAGTCACTAGAACCAACAACTACCTGAAATATCAACTTTCATAATGTATACACTACTTGACTGTCTCAAACTAGCGTGTACATGCACTTTCACTAGAGAGAACCCGCATACAGATCTAAAGATAGTTACTTACACCTTCGCTGCAATTACCAACTTTATTAACTGCATAGGAGACTCCTTGATTCAGATTACAAACCCATAACCAGTATATTAGATCTTCACACTTCATCAGATATTCATCACCCATACTTGCACACCCTTGGCCTAATGATCTTCTCCTTATATAGGTTTAGGCTTCTCCCAATACCATGGTCCAAAACCATGTAGAACCAATACCTGGGGTTAATACTTCGGACCAAATACCACGGACCAATACCAAAATACCATGGACCAAATACCACGGACCAAAACTTAGTTTTCTAGCATGTACGCGCCTTTCCTTATGTGAACCTGCATGTGTATGTATATGTGCCTTTTGTTCTTCTCACCCACGTGTATATGCACTTTCATCAAGGTTAACCTACGCATATCTCTCTCTTGACTTGCTGTACTAAGATCTGTCCTTTGATTGAGTCGCCACTAAGGACAACACCTGTATCATACCTCTGAGTGAGTTGCCATCAAGGACAACACCTGTATCATAATGCCAACAATCTCCCCCTTTGGACTTGATGGAGACCATCACACCAAGTCACTCTCCCCCTTTGACATCAAGGGCAAAGGGCAGACCAAGAAGTTCTCTCCCTTTGCTCTCCATACTCCCCCTGAGTACCTGCTGAAATCTCTGATTGAGCTCCCCCTTTGTATATGCCAAGATGTACCAATCCGTCCATGCTCCCCCTGAGCACATGCAAGGTCTGCAAAAGCATAAGATGACTCTATACATCAATCTCCCAACCAAGTGGGAATACACCATTTTTAGACTCATCCAACCAAGCAGGGATATACCCAATGTTTATACATGACTCAACAACAAGAACCATTACATCATCCATCCCATGCATAGTGGGGTAACAAAATACATCATATGAATTCACAAAGACCAAGGACCTAAACATGACCATGATAGTTATCAACAACTATCATACACGACATGATCTACACCATAAGCATCTGAACCTGCAATCCATTCTCTTGGTCAATCAACAAGATGTATGAATAAGCATCATCACCAAGGAATTCTAACCATAATGCCAACAATGCATTATTCAAAGCATATGCTCCCCCTAAGCCTGTGCCAACCATCATATACTACGACTGAACCATTTCCTGAGTCCGTTCTACTGCTTTTCTTCAGAGCTCCATATACATGACTATGCAGCCTATGATTCGCGTATATACGTGACTTACCTTTATTATATCAGCGTATGCAAGATGGAATACTGAAGGTATACACTTTCAGTTTCCCCTATGTCTATTATGTCAGCTAACTAAGTTATGTCACACCTTTCTGTCTCTAATTCTGTCTTCTTCAATACCTGGAATTGTGATGATGTATAATCCTCTTGCTTTGGAGTTTGAATTTTTCTCCTGCATTCCCTTGCTTTATGTCCAAACTTGTTACATGCATAACATCTTACATGTTTCATGTTCCTTCTATTGCAATCAATTGCTTTGTGGCCAAACATATTGCAAGCAAAACAATATCCTTTGAAGTACCTGGAATGTGATGATCTTGTGTGACGAACTTGAACCATTCTACTTTTGCATCTAGTTGCAACATGTCCAAGGTTATGACATACATAACATTCAACATTATTCAATGGTGGAAATAATCGTCTATCACTTCCATAGTTAGGAGTAAAGTATTTTCTTTGAGGAATTTCTTTCCTTGGCTGTTGTTGAGGTTGTCCTCTCATCTCCTTGTTCAGCATTTCAGAATTCTCATTTTAGTTCCTTGCCTCACCTTGTGAGCTAGATTCACCTTCAACGGATTCATAAAAGCCAAGACCAGTTTTGATAGTAGGGGATCTTTGACTACCAAGAATGTCATCCAAAATCTTAGTACTATCTTGAAATTATAACAGTTTATCATTTTCTTCTAATTTACTTTTTAAGATATTTACCTCAACCTGATGTTGTTCTTCCTTTTCCAGATACTGCTTCCTTATGTTTTCTTCAGCTTTTCTTCCTTCTTCCACTTGTTGCCTTAATTCGATCAGTTCATGTTCTTGTTCTTCAAGAGCTTCTTCATTCTGCTTCTTTGATTCTTTAAGATCTTCTTTTAGAGAGAGGATCTTCGATTCAAGTCTCTAAATTGTTATGCTCTGATATTTTACTACATCCTGCAATTGTTCCCTTACTCTGGTTACTGACTCCAACTATTCTTTTAATCTGGTAACTTTTTCTGATTCTACGTCCTTATTTTCATATGCCATGAGAAGTCTAATGTTTTCATCATTATTGGATGAGTCATTACTTTTATCATGGGTATAATAACTTCTATTACCTTCTTCAGACATCTTTCCTTTGTTATAAGGGCATCTAGCAGCGTAGTGACCAACTCTACCACATGAAAAGCATTTGAAAGGTAGCTTACCTTTGAACCTTCCAGATCCTCGTTCAAGAGTCTTGAAAAAATTTACCTCATATTCTCCTTCTGAATCTTATCCTTCTGAAATGTATCCTGATTCATTTGCTAATACTTCAAATGCGAAATCTCTCATATCTGATGGTCCTCCTTTTCTCATCTCAAAAGCAGTTAGATTTCGTGAAGCTGTGTCATAGTGTTTTTCTGTAGATCCTCCTTTTCTTCTATGGCAGACACTTTGGAATCAAATTTAGCAGACAAGGATCTTAAAACCTTTTCAACTAAGACAACTTCCTTAATTTCTTCACTCAGATTCCTCATACAATTGACAATCTCATCTATACACAAGAAGTAATTAGCTATGCTTTCATTACTATACATCTTAAGATTTTCATACCGTATTCTGAGAGTTTGAAGCTTTGCTCATTTTACCTATTCATCTCCTTCATAGCTTAGAATGATTTTGTCCCATATTTCTTTGGCTGATTTGAACTGCATGACCTTGAGACATTCTGATTGTGACAAACTTCCCAATAAGACAGTAACTGCTTTGGCATTGAGTTCATATTGCTTTCTCTCTACTGTATCTGTAGGAATTGTTGATGGATATGTGTATCCTCCTTCCACGATTCCCCAAACATCCGTTCCAAGTGATTGTAGATATGTTGTGGTTCTTGTCTTCCAGTAGACAAAGTTGCTCCCATCAAAGATTGGTGGCTTGATGGATGCCTCTCTTTCTTGATTACCCATTCTGATGGATCTTTCCTTCAAGTGATCAAGCTGCTTCTAAAGGACCTCCTCTGATACCAATTGTTGGAAATAATACTGAGAGGGCGAGGGGGGGTGTGAATCAGTATTATCAAATCAATATAACTTTTTCATTTCCATATTCAAATTCATATACGCTACTTCAGTTAAGGAAAACCGCATTTATATGCAACTGTGTATAATGCAACAAGCGTATATCCAGTAAACTTATAATTCAATTAGTTGCTTCTTAATGAGTGCATCGAAATATTATTAACCATATGAATAGTAAACAGGAGCAGTAAAGCAGAACAAATCATCACACATAAGAAACACACATGAACACCAAGATGTAAGGTGGAAACCTAATGTGGGTGAAAACCACCTGCTACAATTCATTTCTATGTTATTTTAATTAGAAACTTATTTTTACAATGGTTTTGTACTGGTGCAGTCTTATACCAATACGCAGGCTTCTACCTGCAGAAGGCTACAACCTTCTCTTGTTTTCCAGACTCTCTTGGAAGGGAGCTACAACCTCCTTAGATCTTGTACTAGCTGAGGTACTAGTACGTAGGTGTTGACCTATAGAAGGCTACAACCTTCTCTTTTCTTCTAGGGACCACGTTTCATAAATTTTCAAACTGGATCCATAAACACAAAACAATCACCACTGCAATACAATCATCAACTATACCTGCATCATCAATCTCTGAATCACCCAATACTGAATCACTGAAACCCTGTCATCAAAAAATAGTTACCAGAACACAAACCATAGCCCAGAACTCTACAATAGTCACTAGAACCAACGACTACCTGAAATATCAACTCTCATAATGTATACGCTACTTGACTCTGTCAAACTAGCATGTACATGCACTTTCACTAGAGAGAACCCGCATACAGATCTAAAGATAGTTACTTATACCTTCGCTGCAATTACCAACTTTATTAATTGCATAGGAGCCTCCTTGATTCATATTACAAACCCATACCCAGTATATTAGATCTTCACACTTCATCAGATATTCATCACCCATACTTGCACACCCTTGGCCTAATGATCTTCTCCTTATATAGGTTTAGGCTTCTCTCAATACCGTGGTCCAAAACCATGTAGAACTAATACCTTAGACCCAATACCTGGGGTTAACACTTCGAACCAAATACCACGGACCAATACCAAAATACCATGGACCAAAACTTAGTTTTCCAACATGTGCGTGCCTTTCCTTCTGTGAAACTGCGTGTGTACGTATACATGCCTTTTGCTCTTCTCACCCGCATGCATACACATTTTCATCAAGGTTAACCTGCGTATATCTCTCTCTTGACTTGCTGTACTAAGATCTGTCTTCTGATTGAGTTGCCACTAAGGACAAAACCTGTATCATACCTCTGAGTGAGTTGCCATCAAGGACAACCCCTGTATCATAATGCCAACATAGGTTTTTATGTGTAAACGGGTGAAAAGAGTGAAGGTGAGGGTTTAACGTTTAAATGGGTAAATGTTCAACTTTTCAAAATTTTGGCGCAAAGGAGAGTGAATAAGGAATACTGTGTTCAGGAGTACGGTGGAGTGGTAAGTGGAGCCATCGCACCACTTTTGTGGTGAAGGTGGTTTTTAGAGGCGGTCACCTGATCTACTCCATTGGCTAACACGTAGCACTGGGGGATCGACGCAAAACCACCTTATCGGGCAAGTAAGGTTCGGTCATCGGGCCAATCCAATATGGATGTGGTGCCTTGGATGAGAGCGTGTTTGATCTTATGGTGGCTGGGTGATAAAGCAACACAGAGGAGAAAGGGAAGAGAAATTGAGGGGCCCATTGGGTTAATTACAATGCTATCACACTTAATTATAGGTTTAAACTCAGATTAGGCGATCAAGATGATTAACGAAGGTTTAATTAACTTTACCGTGAATTGTAAGTTAATGGGTTTTGGGTGAAATACATAGTTTTGTAGTTAAAACAAGGTTTCGAGATATTTACATAAAAGAATTTAATAATATATGGGAATGGGTATTTTAGAAATTTAATATATTAAATTAAACTTTAATATGAATATGAGCAGAAAGGAGATATGCTAAGTATAATGTAAATTTGGAATTATATTCTCATCATCCACATACATTAGTACTTAGGATAAAACTCATTTTGTGGGTTTTTGGGGTATTTGTGAGTGAAAGGGGAATTAACATGGGATTTCCATTTTTCCTAGGCAAATGTTGTTTAGCCTTAGGAAAAGGAGTTTTTAGGGAAATGAAGAAAAATGACATTTATGAAGGGAATTCCAATATTTAATACCTATAAGTCATTAAACCGAGGGTCCGGTCCAACTAGAAGTCAAAGAAATTCTTTGAGCCTTTATAACTAAAGGTTTTAGTATTGGAGAACATTTAGGAAGGGGAAATTAATAAGTATGTAGTGGAAGATGAGATGAAATGAGGGGGAAGTTAACTAATCAATTTTGAACTTCAACAACCTTTCTTCTACTTACCCTTTGCTTATCCTAACATTTTTCTTCACTTAATGGGTGCATTTAAGCTAGCAGACCATTTTCGTTTCCCTTTTTCTTTTGAAAAGAAAACTATCTAATTCTAACCTTATAACATCCAAGGGCTCAGATTAAACTAATGAGCTCCTTATTATTCTCTACCTAACTACTGATTTGCCAAGATTAAACAGTTTGGATAGATCTTTATTCTCTAACTATAAACATGAAATTTAAAGCATGAAGCAGTCAAGATTAAACTATTTGACTATTATGGGTTATGGCATTTATGACAAGCTGCACACAACCATTATTTTGCAGAAAAAGGTAAAATAGCAGTGACATTTGAACTTGCACACTTTTAGAGTTTATTTCTTTTTGTTTTCTCTCTAACCTAACATTTTGTATTTGCCTTGATTTTTTAGGGCATCTAACCTAACATTTTCTTTGATATGGACATATTTATTCAAAAATTTTCCTAATTTTTTTTATTAAATATTCTTTTTGTCGATATCCTATATTAACATTTTGTATATACATTTTCATTTTTTGTCTAATTTATTCTAACTTATCAAAACCAAAAAATGCTACAACATCGGCTCCAATTGGGGACTGCTTTCTCCTATAGAATGCAGAGAACCTACATATCCATGTGCCTTCTCCTTGGGCTCTGGAGTCTTTGCTGTAAAAAAAATCTCACTGACAACTTAAAAATAAAATAAATTGGAATATTTACAATGAAATGTATCCCAACTTGTTAGTACTGAATGAAATGTTTGAGAAACCTTCCATTTACAGGATAAGTGGAATATTGTCCCTCAAGATTTTGTAGCACAAAGGTTTTGTTACCCTTTACTTCAGCAATTGCTAATGGACCAAACCATAGATTATCAAACTTGCCATGCTTTCCCTTTTCCTCCCTCCTGGAGTCCCATCTTAGAACTAGGTCACCTTCTCTGAAGTCCCTTTCCCTAGCTCTTCTTTCAAACAAGCTTTTCATCTTATTTTGATATTTCTTCAATTTGTATTGAACTTCGTCTTTGTTTTCAATTAGTTCAACAATTTGATTTATCCTTCTTGAAAAATCATCAGGCTCATCTGTTGAGTCCTGCAAGAATTTTAAAACTGGGAAAGCCAAATTGGTGGGAAAAATTTGCATCTTTCCCATAGACTAACTAAAAAGGAGATTTCCCAGTAGATCTTTTTGGAGTTATTCTGTTTGCCCATACTGCATAAAGTAAATGAGAGTCCCAGCTCTTTTTATGATTTGCTAGGGTCTTTTTGATTGCCTTTACCAGACTTTTATGTGAGGATTCTGCGAGGCCATTACCTTGAGGGTAGTATGGAGTTGAATGATGTAACAAAATATAATATTTCTGGTGAAATTCAATCGTTTTAACACTAGAGAATGCTGCTGCATTATCTGTGACAATTTGAGTTGGGCAACCAAACCTAGATAAGATGTTTTCTTCAATGAATTTAATTACTACTGAATCAATAACATTTCTTACTAGAATTTATTCTACCCATTTAGTGAAGTAGTTTGTTGCTGTGAGAATCCATCTGTGCTGATTACATGAAGTGAGATGGATTTCTCCAATAAAATCTAATCCCCATTGAAGGAAAGGTGCTGAGATTATTGATGGTACTAGTGGGAGAGCTGCTAGTTTCTACTTACCAACAAACATCTGGTAAGGAACACAACCTCTGACCTTTGCCCCTACTTGCAAGAAAAATGTTGGCCAATAAAATCCTCCCCTTAATATCTTGTATGCTGTTGCTATCCAAGCATAATGTCCTCCACAAAATTTTGCATGAAAATGATCAATGATTCCTTCAGTTTTTGATTCTGTTAAACATAATGACAAAATCTTTAGTGGATCTTTCCAATACAAATTTTCATTTATGATGTAGTACTTGACTTCTTTCGATTTAAGACTTTTACACTGGGCTTTGGAAAATGAAGCTAGACACTCAAAATGGAGGAGAAAATTTACAATGTCTTTATACCAATCTGACAATAGAAATTTGTCATCAATATGTAAAGAGCCAATCTGATATGAATGTAAAGGTTCTTGTGGATTATTTTTTTCAGGTTGAAGAGAAAGCTCTTGTGGATTCTCCCCTTCAAGAATTAGGAAAGGTTATTGTGGATTCTTTCCTTGTGCAAGGACAGAAGGTTCTTGTGGATTCTTCCCTTGTACCTTTAAAATAGAATTGATTCTAAGCACTTTGCAATTGGATTCTGCTAGAAGCTTGGCTATCCTGGCCTTTTACTAGCCTTGTAGTTTTGATAGTTAGATCAAACCCAAGTATTTGAGTGATCGACCTACCTCTTTTCCCATTAGTGTCAGGTTGAGTTAAAATAATTTTTACAACACCATTAGGAACGTAAGTAGTAATAGGTGAATGTAGGACATACATCCTGAAAGATTTTAGGGCTTGAATGAGGGCATAGGCTTGCTTCTCGATTATGTCATATTTAAGCTTGAAATCTATCATAACCTTACTAAAAAAGGCTATGGGCTGGTCATGGGAATCTTCATTCTTTTGTAATAGGACAACATCAAAGGTTGTTTCTAAGTCAAAAGAAAAGATATTGACTGGTTTAGTATAATTAGGGTTGGCCAAGGTGGGTGCTTCAGAGATAGCTTTCTTGATCTAATCAAATGCATGCCTGGAAGAGTCAGTCCATTTAACTTCATGATCCTTTCGGAGCATGTCAGTTATATCTTTTACAATCTCTGCATAATTCGGGATGAATCTCCTTAAAAAATGAATCTTACCCAGAAAAGCTTGAATTTCTTTCTTGTTTCTAGGTAAGGTCAATGTTTCAATGGCAAACACATGCTTATGATCAATTGTCACTCCTTCCTTTGAGATTATATGGCCTAATAGTTTTCCTTCTTTAATAGCAAACAAATACTTTTTAGGGTTCAATGATATCCCAAATTTCCTATACCTGTCAAAAACCTTGTTCAAGTGCTTTAGATGTTTATGATCAGATTTAGAAAAAATAGTAATGTCATCAAGATAAATAACTACAAATTTGTTTACCTGACCCATGAAAGCTACATCCATAGCTCTCTGAAATGTTTCTCCAGCATTTGATAAACCAAATGGAATTCTAACATACATAAATGTACCCCAGGGTGTAGTGAAGGTTGTCTTCTCCTTGTCTATTGGATCAACAGTCACTTGATTATAACCTTAAAAACCGTCAAGCATAGAAAGTTTTTGTGCTCCTGAAACCATTTGAAGTAATTGATCCATCTTGGGCAAAGGGTAATTATCATTTAATGGTTCTTTGTTCAAATTTCTAAAGTTCACACAAAGCCTAATTTCTCCATTCTTTTTCCCAACTGGAACTAAATTTGCAACCCAATTAGAATATCTAAGAGGGAGAATGATCTGGGCATCTAGCATTTTTTTAATTTCCCTTTCGACAGTTGGTAGAAGGGCTGGATTAATCCTCTTAAGTTTTTGTTGATAAGGGATTGCTTCTGGCTTTAAAGGGATTTTATGCTGTATTAATGAAGTATCATAAGTTTTTAGATAAGCATAGGTCCAAGCAAAAACATATAATTTTGAAGTAACTTAAGATATTGAGTTTTAATCTCAGGGTCTAGAGATGCACAGATTTTGATGCTTTTGAAATCATCATTTGTTCCAATGTTAATTTTCTCTATGTCCTCTTCATGAGAAATGGACTTAGGATTTCGGAGAACATAATTTTGATCAAACACTTTTTCTAAAGATATCAAGCCTTTTGGAGTAAAATTGTTAGACAATTGAATAATATTATGATCAATAATTTTTGAACTGAAATCTTAAGTATCATTCTCACTTGTATTTTCATTTATTTCAGATCTATCTTCATCAATTTGAAGAAGAGAAAATTGATCTACAAGTTGCAGAAAATATTTCAAGTGTTCATCATCTTCAAATATTTGCCAGTGTTTCCAATTGTCTGGGATAGATGGTCTATATTTGACTTGTATTTGGTAGAGTACATTAGTCTGATCAAGAATTTTAAATGAACTAGCAAAAACAGCTAAGGCATCTGCATGAATATTCTGGTCTCTTGGAATATAAGTCAAATTAAAGGCATCAAAGAATTCTTCAACTAAATCCCATACTTCATTTCGGTAAGACCTAAGTCTAGGATGTTTAGTCTGGCAAATACTTCTCACTTTTTTTACAATAAGCTTTGAATCAGTAAAAACGCTTAAGTTTCGAACCTTTAAGCTTTTGGCTAATTACAATCCTAAAAGGAAGGCTTCATATTCGGCCACATTATTTGTAACTTTGAAGTCGAGCTTACATGATTGGGTAATGTTTGTTTTTGTTTTTTGTTTTGTTTTGTTTTTTCTTTGTTTTTTTGTTTTTTGTTTTTTTGTTTTTTTTTGTATTTTGCTTTTTTGCTTTTTTGTTTTTTTTGTTTTGTTTTTTTTTGTTTTGTTTTGTTTTGTTTTTTTGTTTTTGTTTTGCTTTTTTTTGGGTGATGTTAAAACTACTCCAGCTCTTGAACCACCTTTTGTACATGAGCCATCAAAGAATAGTTTCCATATATCAGTTTTATTTGGTATTGGACTTTCAATTACATCTTCAATTTTAACTTGAGTTTCATGCACTTGGTTTGAATAGAGTTGAAAGCAACCAAAATATTGGTCAATTGCATAAATGGGATGGTTCTTTGGCTGGTCTATTTTACAAATAGTATGTACAAATCTCACCTCCCTATGTAATATTAGTTGTTCTCCCCATAAACTGGAATAGTAGCATAAGACATGTCCATCTGAAGAGTTCCCCCTAATTTGGCACAACAAGACCTTGAAAGGAGCATTCCAAATTTGGGAGGGATATCTATGACAACTATATCAAGTACTATACTTTTCACTGGAATTTGGGCAAGGGTGACTACTAAATCCTTAATCAATCTTAAGCAAGGCAACCTCTTAGAATCAAAGGTGTACAATTCATGATAGGATCTAGTTATGTCAAGTTTCAAATGATCCATGATAGTTTTTGGCATGAGGTTATGTGATGCTCTAGAATTAAGCATACAATTATACAACATGGAATCATTTGTCTTAAGAGTTACATAGAAAGGAGGCACTATTTCATCTATCATATCTAAGCTTGGGCCAAAAACCACTGCTAGGTTTTCATCTTGCAAACTAATGATATCACCTTCAGCATCAACCAAGGTATTTTTTATCCATTTGGAGACCTGATTTTTATACCCGGGGTTCTTAGAAAGTTCTGAAAGAGGAATTTGGATTTTAACTCTTTCTAATTTTTTTTCAACATTAAAAGTAGTCAATGTATTTTTGTCATTTTGAGGAATATCAATTGGCTGTTCTAATGGTCGAATAAAACTTGTTTGAGTTTGAGCAGCTTTGGCATGAGGTTCAATTACTCGAGTTTCCTTAGGATGCCTTCTAGGGCTAGGCCTAGGCCTAAGGTCATATCTTTTATTCAACTCTGCAATTAAAAATTCAGAGAAGGCATGGTATTTAGAAACCTGTGAAGATTCTCGATCTTTTTGAAGCTGATTTTGTTGTGTAAGAGGAATAATCACTGTTTGATCAGAGGAAGTATCCAAATTAATTATGTCTTCAGTGATGGTCATAGTATTATCATCAGGTTGTTGATCATCTATTAACAAAGGAGTGGGAACCTGCTGATCATTACTAGGTCTCTGAAGAATTCATAATGGTGGATTTCTTTGATACTGACCTTGATTTTGATTTTGGGGTCTGGAAACTATTTGTTGAGTTGTCCTAGCTTGAGTATCAATCTGGGAAATTCTATTAGATATATTTCTAAGAAGAGAATTTATTTCATCTATTTTAGAATCTTCAATTTTAGTCTTAGAGGAACTAGAAGCCTTTGGTGTCGATTTGAGTTTTCTTCGGGCCTTTTCCTCTTTAGCTTTCAAAGTAGTTGAAGCGGCCCTGTTTTCTTCTTCCTAAATAGCATTTGTCTACATATCTTCAAGAGTTCTTGAAGTTATCTCTCTCAGAATAACAACAAAATCATCATCAAAGGCTTTAGAAAATCTAGACTTTGCTGTTGGTACAAGGGTTTTACAATCAGGGGGCATTTTATGATAAAGCTTATTGAATCTTTTGATAAAGTCTGATATAGGCTCACCAAAATTTCTTTTAAGTTCATCAAACTCAGTAAGAAAGTAAAGAGGATATTATTTCACACCCCACTTGTTTTTAAATATAGTTGTAAGCTCTTCCCAATTTCTAATGGTATTGGCAAGTAACTGTCTAAACCAAATTCTTACATTTCCTTCAAGTGGTTGTACAAAAAACCTCATGTAAATGTTTTCTCGTTCAATATTCATGTTATCTGCAAAGTCTACAACAGCTTGAATATGGTCCTCAATAGAAGGATCAGTCTCTCCATTATACCTAGGAAGGTATTTCAAGTATCCAACTAGGAATGCATTGAGATTAGGAGGTAAGACTAAATTTGCATATCTAGCCAGTACAATAGGTTGGAAACCCATAGTGGGAGGTGATGTATTGGGTGTTTGTGTGGATGTAGAAGTTGAAGAAGATGAAGAAGAAGTTGAAGAAGGTGATTGAGAGGTTGAGGAACTAGTTGGAGGTGAAGAAGGAGGGGATCTCTTGAGTGATTTCAAAGGAGTCCTAAGAACTAACTTTTGGACCTGTGGATGAATACCTTCCTTTGTTTCAAAGAGTGGATTTGAATACACCGAGAAGGTCTCTTCGGGTTGTAGGGCATATGAAATCTGTTGGTTTATATTCTGGTAAATTAACACCCAAGTCATATTTATTTTTAGGAGATCCTGGTGGTAGTGAGGGTTATGGATGAGTTTCAAATGAATGAATGAGGAATGTTGATTTAAAATTAACTCCTCTCCTCAAGGGTTCAGCAACCCTAGGTTATAGGTGGGGAGTAATCTGGACTATATGGAATGTTATTATAAGGATCAAATGATGGTAAATCTTCAGAATGTAAGACTGAAGAAGAAGAAGAAGAAGAGGGTTGATGTCCCTTTTTAGAACTGGCTTTTGTCAGAATTTGTTCAGGATCTGACAAAGGATCAACTAGGTTACCTTCTGAGTGAGGTCTGGTGTGCTTAAAATGTGCCAATTTGAGAGAGGGGAGTCGCCAGGTGAATGATTTTAACCTTTCTAGAACTTTAATCACCTTAAAGGAATAGAGTAAATATCGTTGTCCCAGGAAAAATTAATGAAATTCGAGTCCTTAGCAATGGTGCCATTTTGATGTTGTACCTCTGAGATAATAGTGGTCAGCTATCAATGCCAGAGCATCTAAGATAGATGTTTTGGGGGTTTTTGATTTGATTTGGGAGACCAATGAATAAAATAAATATAGAACTGATATACCTAACCCTTTGAATAATATCAATATCTTAGTAAAGAGTTGCTATAAAATTTCACATAGTGATAAAGCTTGAATAGTGGTGAGTAGAAAACGAAAAATAATATGACTATCACAGTTCTCAGATAGATAATTACATAATCATAAGTATGAAAACCTTTGACTGATGTTCAGAAGGTTCAAGAGAATATGCTTATGCTTACAACAAGATGCTGATGATTTATTGATTAAGAGGGAATTAATTAAATAGGCAATCCATTAATCCATTCTCTTTAATGATTATCACTTCAGAAAGCTTATAGGAATAGATTGAAATACAGTTATTCCTACCTAGTTATCTCTGTAAAGTCATAAGAATATGAAGAAAAACATAACGAGTAATATTGGAAAAACTTACATGAAACACAAACTATGAAAAACAGAATTCAAAATCCTTTGCTTCGTATTGAGGCTCCAAAAAAGTTAAGTACATCAAATATCTAGAAATGCTTCATCAAGGGTGCAACCTGGTTCAAAGTTGAATAGTGAGTAATGACCAATGAACAATGAACCCTTTGATAACTCGAGAAGGGAGTTATTTATACAAAAATAAGAAAATATCCTAAACTATTTAAGGATTTATTCTAGGAAAAGGAAGAATCTTCATGCAAGAAGATAGAGACAGCTATTGAACTGCTTCTTGTTGTCCTTGATATTTAGGTTCTGCTAGCTTTGGTTTTTGATATTTTGCCTTTAAAGTTGCTTGTCTGTTTGATCTTTACACTGGATGTGATGTTCACTTATGATCTTTCATCTGATACACTTTGACCTCTGTGAATATCCTTTACTGTGTCCTTTTACCTTTACTATACATTTCAAGTTTTTACTGTATATTTCAATAGTAAATCATTTAACTTTTACGTCTCAGCATCACGTAATTTGGATTTTGATTGTCTCGTTTGTCCTTAACTGTATGCAAGATTTTGAATTCATTTTCTTGTAAACCTAGAACAACAGGTTTCGTATGATCACCTGCAAAACACAGCAGATGTTAAGAAAAACATAGGTTGGTAGGGAGGGCCGAAATGACTTCATTTTGAGTTGAAAGGTCTATGGAAGGAGTCCAGAGCATTATCGAAACATAAACAATGGTTATATGGGTTGCAGAGGCTTAGGGTGGTGCAAGAGGGTTTATACAAGTTTTTATGTGTAAACGGGTGAAAAAAGCGAAGGTGAGGGTTTAACGTTTAAATGGATAAGCATTCAACTTTTCAAAATTTTGGTGCAAAGTAGAGTGAAGAAGTAATATCGCATTGGGGAGTGTGGTGGAGTGGTAAGTAGAGCCATTGCACTGCTTTTGTGGTGAAGGTGGTTTTTAGAGGGGGTCACCCCATCTACTTCGTTGGCTGACACGTAGCACTGGGGGGTCGACGCAAAACCACCTTATCGGGCGGGTAAGGTTCGGTCATTGGGCCAACCTGATATGGATGTGGTGCATTGGATGAGAGTGCCTTTCATCTAACAATGGTCGGGCGATAAAGCAACGTGGAGGAAAAAAGGAAGAGAAATGGAGGGGCCCGGTGGGTTAATTATGACGGTATTATGCTTAACTACAGGTTTAAACTCAGATTAGGCAATCGAGATGATGAACAGAGGTTTAATTAACTTTATCGTGAATCAATAAATTAATGGGTTTTTGGGTGAAATACATAGTTTTATAGTTAAAACAAGGTTTGAAGATATTTACGTAAAAGGATTTAATAGTATACGAGAATGGGTATTTTAGGGATTTAATATATTAAATTAAAATTTAATATGAATATGAGCGGAAAGGAGATATGCTAAGTATAATGTAAATTTGGAATTATATGCTCGTCATCCACATACATTAGTACTTAGGATAAAACTCATTTTGTGGGTTTTTATGGAATTTGTGAGTGAAAGGGGAATTAACATGGGATTTCCATTTTTCCTAGGCAAATGGTGTTTAGCCTTAGGAGAAGGGATTTTTTAGGGAAATGAAGAAAAATGACTTTTGTGAAGGGAATTCCACTATTTAATACATATAAGTCATTAAGCCGAGGGTCTGGTCCCACTAGAAGTCAGTGAAATGCTTTGACTCTTTATCGTTGAAGGTTTTAGTATTGGAGAACATTTTGGAAGGGGAAACTAATAAGTATGTAGTGGAAGATGAGATGAAATGAGGGGGAAGTTAACTAATCAATTGTGAATTTCAACAACCTTTTTTCTACTTACCCTTTGCTTATCCTGACATTTTTCTTCACTTAATGGGTGCATTTAAGCTAGAAGACCCTTTTCTTTTCCCTTTTTCTTTTGAAAAGCAAACTATCTAATTCTAACCTTATAACATCCAAGGGATTAGATTAAACTAATGAGCTCCTTATTATTCTCTACCTAACTACTAATTTTCCAAGATGAAATAGTTTGGCTAGATCTTAATTCTCTAACTATAAAGATGAAATTTAAAGCATGAAGTAGTCAAGATTAAACTATTTGAATATCATGGGTTGCTGCATTTATGACAAGCTACACACAACCATTATTTTGCAGAAAAAGGTAAAATAGTAGTGGCATTTGAACTTGCACACTTTCAGATTTTATTTCTTTTTCTTTTCTCTCTAACCTAACATTTTGTTTTTGCCTTGATTTTTTAGGGCATCTAACCTAACATTTTCTTTGATATGGACATATTTACTCAAAAATTTCCCTAACATTTTTTATTCAATATTCTGTTTGTCCATATCCTATATTAACATTTCGTATATACATTTTCATTTTTTGTCTAATTTATTCTAACTTATCAAAACCAAAAAATGCTACAACAACAGTGACAAACATCACTTCTTCTCACTTATAGAATCAATCAATCAAATACCAGCCTCCTTATGCATTCAGTTTTACATTCATATCTAAGAATACTTCATTGACATATAGCAGTAAAATAGCAACACTGGTCTGATAGATCAGTCATCCTTGAACATCAAGCTTTTCTTTTGCATACGCTACATGGTAGAGCTGAACCAGCGTGTATACACACCTTCATCAAAGTGAACCAGCATACAGATCTACAAATACTTACTTCATAACTTCGCTGCACCTTTGGACTTTATACTAACCTAGATCACGATATTTAAAGAATAAAATAGGTGTATATAATCAGATCTAGCCCAATATCAGATCATTCAATAATAATAAGTCATTATGATCTTGATCCATCATTAGGTCTCATCCATCATCAAATGCTCAAGCGCATATTTAGTCTAGATAAAGAAAAGCATTAGAAACCCATAACATGCATATATTTCTTTTGACATGACACTTCATAAGATATTCATTACTTGTACACTTAGCCCTTTGATCTTCTCCTCCTTATATACTTAGATCCTTTTTCAATACCTCGGACCAAAACCACTTAGGACCAATACCTTGGACCAAATACTTAGGGTCAATACCTTGGACCAAATACCTTGGACCAATACCTTGGACAAAAATACATTGGACCCAATACCTCAAACCAAAACCTTGGTTTTCCAACATGTACACTCTTTTCCTCGTGAGAGAGTGCGTGTATATGTATACACTCTTTTTGTTTTGTGGACTAGCGTGTATATGTTGTTTTGACTATGTGGACCTACGTATACTTATTAAACTACTTTACATCAACCTTGTCCTTTACATTCTTTATTTTGATATGTAGATCTAAGTTCCATCTTCTTGTTCTTCTATAACAATGTCCTGTTACTTCTGAATAGCCCTGTTACACTGTAATTTGCCATATTACTTTTGAAATGATTCCTTTGAATATTTTGTCACATCTGATATCTCTCCTGTAGATTCATCTAGTCACCATATAAAAGTGAGTTGATTTGCTACAAGTGGATTTCCATCAAGTACAACACATGTATCATAATGCCAACAAATAGTTAAAGGGTGGAGTTGCAAGACATACTTTAAGCTCTAAATCATTTTCTTAAATGACATGGAATTATAAAGTATGAGTTGTTGAATATTATAATATTCTCTATTATTAAAAATACGATCACAATTAAAAAAATAATTCTCACTATGTTTTAACATGTTTGCAATATTTGTAAAACAAAATGAAATTTCTCTAGCTTGAATCACAACTCCAACAAGATGAAATGCAAAAAGAGAATCAACATTATAAACTACTGTATATTTAAAACTATTCTCTTTTTAAATTTGAGAATGATTCTTGTTAGCATCCAATGCATGATAAAGTCAATGATGCCACTTCAAAAGCATTTTCAAATTAAGATGAAATTTTTCTTTCACATTCCAAGCCCATCATCATGTCTCAGGAATAAATTATCAATAACAAGCACATAATAGGTCATGGATATGAAAAATAAAGTGATCTTCCACATTCCAAACTACACCAAACCAATGTAGCTCCAGAGTGTTGGATTTATTCAAGAAAAATAATTTTCACATGCTCCACTTCCAAATCAAATTTATAAATGCCAACAATGTCATTGAGTTGGCCACATGGAGGATTAGTGTTTTGATCTTCATCCCTGTGAGAATTGTATAAAACATAATCTTATTTTAGATATTTGTTCTATACATAAGAACCCTACAATTGTAAATTTGTTGAATTGCTTCTTGGTATTGGTCATCAACAACGAAGAATATATATTGGTTATATTGAAGAATTCATTCTTAAGAATTGACACATATTGCAATGAAGATATTTTCTTCTTATCACCTTGCATTTGATAGGGGGAATAATTTCATTGATTAATAGTGAAGCTTCAAGTATCAAAGCCCTATCAATCAAGCTAGATCAAATGAGCATGAGTCACAATCAAAACTTAATATAGAAGTCAAACCATTAATCTAGAGTAAAACCCCTGATGGAGGGTGCTCTACTTCCACCTCAGTTGTTTTGCACCCTCTTAATATTTCATTAATTTCCTCTAGGGAGTACAACATGAGAGAAAAGTTTGGATGGAAATGGTGGTTCTGGTGGGGTGGTCCTTGGGATGACCTTCCTCAACCTCAATTCCCTCCCATACTCACCATTAGAATTGGTCAAATATATATATGACACACAAGGTTCATTAGGGAAGCTTAGGACATTGTTGGCTCTTACTTGGCTCACACATGTATAAAATTTGATGGGTGCAAATTTTCCTTTGAATGTGCTCGTAAACAAGCCTTATTGATACTTTCTCTTATTACTAGGTAAGTTAGCATTGCAATTCCCCTATCAATCAACCTTTGATTTCTTCCTAGCAACTGATTTTTCCTTTTGCACTCTTAATTAATAGTTTTTAACCATAATTTTTTAATAAGATTTTATTAAAAAACATTTTTAAATATACTAAAATTAGATTTTGGTGATTAATAAAAATAATATTTAAAAACATATTAAATAAAACATATTTAATTCACATATTAAATAATAAAGCATATTTAAACATAAGACATAAAACATTTTAGAATAAACATAGTTTAAAACATATTAAATACTAGCCTAGATCCATTTTAACTTCGGATCTGCCACATGCTGAGAGGGATCAAATCTCTTTTCACTCTAAAAAGAGCTTCGCATATCAAAGAGATTTGATCCCTCTCGACGCTTGTTAGATCGAAGTTAAGCTAGATCTAGGCTGATTTAATATCTCTCTTTAAATAGGTTGCATTCCACATGAATACCATGGGGAATTTTATTATTAATTTTATTATTTATTTTTTATAAGTTTTTACTATTTATTTCTATTTTTTTTTGGACAAAGTAAAATTTTTACACTATATTTTAAGTAATATTTTAATTAATTAATTTAATTTTAATTTTAATTTAATTTAACTTAGTCAAAATGTTAAACATTACATTGCAATACCATGGACAACTCTCGACGCAACAATAATACATAAATAAGGAAAAAGATATAAAAATTAATTAAAAATAAAATATGTTCATGGCATCTTGGATAGATGGTGATCAGGTTCTTTGTTAAGGCACTCCTTGATGTGAAGTCACTGGTTCAATTGCCTACCTTGATCAGGGTGATATGTTGGACCTCATCATGATGTAGTCCTACTCAAACTTTAAAAAAAAAAAATAATAATAATAAAGTAAGGGTCCTAAACCTATAGCTCATGCGAGCCCATGTGTTAGGGCCTCAAGTAGGACGAGTGCCCATGACGACCCACCAACTCGTGGAGAGGAAAAAAAATGAACACATCAAAGGGCAAGTTGGACTGGCGGGCGGTGGGCGGGTTTAACTGAATGTGTGGACAAATCAGGAGGGCACGCACTTACACTAAGGCGGGGTGCCCAAACATGTTCAACTGATGAGTGAGCAAGGAGTCATATAGGAGGGCGCACCTGGGGAAATGGGTGCTCGTCCAACATGGTGAGTGTGCATATGGAGCGACCACGAAAGGCGTGTGAATGGGCATGTGGACAAGCTTACGAAAAAGCGTGCAAACAGGCATGTGGACATGTGTGAAAAAGAGTGTGCAGACAGATGTGTGAATGGGCGTGCAGACGAGCATGCAGACGAATGTGCGGACATGTTAGTTGGGGTGTGTGGACATTAAGGCCGACCCAAAGGAAGGTGAGCAGATGCAACCTTTGGTGGATCCATTGGGAAGAATGGCATATAAGTATGAGTGGAGTCACATTCATTCAAGCATCCAAGGAACTCAAGAAAGAGGAGTTTGACCAAGAAAGAAAATCAAAATTACAGGAGCATGATCTTAGTAAGGTTCGTTGATCCAGATGGAAGAGAAAAATTCTCTAAGGAAAAAACAATGCAGGAGATCGAGTTTCGTAGGGAGGTAGAGTTCCACTGGCAGGTCGAGTTTTCGCAGACTAGGTTTTCGCAGGTAGTGCTTTTTTGCAGACTGGATTCCCATAGGCAGTGCATTTTTATAGACTGGGTTTTTGAAGGTAGTGTGTTTTCGTGGACTAGGTATAAGATGAGTTTTCGCAGGGAAGGGATAAACACTTGGGCAAGTTTTGACAAGAAAACTTTGGGGTTTCTCCGTAAGTGTGCCAACATCAGGTTGGGCACGTTTGTGGGAAAATTGAGTTGTGCACACTGCATAAGGGAATGGCACTTCTGGTGTAACTTTTGAAAGGAAATGCAGGACATAAGGGTGTGGCTGGAATGTTGTATTATTATTTATATTTTTGAAGATTACAACAGTTCGAGGCAAGATTCATTGGGTAGTTTCCCCCTCCTGTGTAGGGACTGTTGTGTTGGGTAGGGACTGCTATGTTTATGTATTTTTGTTGCATATGTAAATGAAGTTAATATTGATTTCTAATGCATTATTGAAGAAAGTGAATACTTAACGAAAATTAATCGAAGTGTTGGTAAGGCGTAGTTCGAAAACTTAAGTAGTTAAAAGAAAAAAAGTTAGTCGTTGTCGCACGAGTTATCAATTAACAAGGTTGGGAAGTCACCTCAAGAGTTGGGGCCATGAAAGATGGTATTAGAGCCCATTTTGAAGGAAGTGGGTGAAGTATTGGAGTACTTGGTCACAGTGTGACACAAGCAAAGTTTGGTTTGGGTAGAGGCACACCAAGGGGCTAAGTTAAGTTGAATGATGGAAGTGTGATGTCATATTCTTGGGCAAACATTGTATAAGTTGAAGCACATGAAAGAAGAAAAGCCAAGGATTCAGGTTGAGCTTGAAGTCTTGGAAGAAAATGTTAAGGGAGGGATTCTTCAACTTGGTTGGGCAATGGGGTAGGATGAAGTTGTTGATTGCAACGAAGAGGAAGAAGACGCGGTAATATATGATGAAGAATGTGTTACAAATGTGCTGATGGAAGAGGAGGAACTTGGCATGATGAGATTTTCCCAAGTTGGACCAGATTTTATGCAGAGATGGGAAAAAAGAGTGTTTGTTTTTTGATGTGATGGACAGTCTTTCCTTGGAAGATTATGATGAGACCTTGTGCAGATGGGAAGAAAGTATCATTGTTTATTGCAGGACTTGTTGGGAAAGTTTGCGATGTTGTGGAAAAAGGTGTGAATGCCTGTGACAAGGGTGGAACATGATAGACTTTGTGATGGATGAGTCATGCTTAACCAAATGGAAAATTGGCTAAGTGTTTGGCATGAATCATGGACAGAATGAAGGGAGGGCGCACCAAAGTGAAGATAATATGATACACAAGATTTTGGTGGACTTATTCATTGCAGTTTCGTTGAGGCCAAGAGACAGTCTTGGGCAGACCTTTAGTGGGGGAGACAATGATGAAGGGAGGTGCCTATGATGCGATATGAAGGTAGAGTAACTAAGGGAACTAACCTAAATGAAAGCAAGGATGTGATGACAGGAGTTATGGTGGGTCTACTAGGGTAGAAGAGTTGGGCAGCTGAAGTCATGGGTATCAAATTGAAGAAGGGTGCATGGAAGAATTCATGCAGAGGCATCAAGTTATAGCACTTGTAGAGATGTCACATATGGGCATCAAGGAGAAAGTGCCAAGGTGAGGATGTTGGGAAGGATGGACTTGTTGTTGTGACATGATGACATGAGATATTTGTAGCTGATGAAGACTTCATACTATTGTTGTCTTGGATTATTTGGTTCATTAAGGAACCAAGGTATTTTCGGTACTTGACTTTGATGCGGTATGGGAAGCATACCTTGGGCATAGTATGGGATATGTTTGTGAGGAGTGAATTGATGGATACGATAGCAAGAGACACTTTGGAGTTGGATGGAGTTGCAACGATGGATATGCCATCTTGGTGGGAGAACTTAGGCATGGATTGTGTTGTTGAGAATTAACCATGTTTCATGGACATGGTGGCTGATTGGTCTATGACCATGGCTAGCACATGGGTGAGATGATGAGCCAGGTATAGACTTGCTCCTTTGATAGCATATCGCAGATGGAATGGAGACTTCTTCATGGACTTGGATATGGCACATTGAGCGTTGGATGGATGGGAAGAGTTCTTGAACGAGTTGAATATGTGACAAAATGCTGGTGAAATGACTGATGAAGGCATGGGGAGGTGCATTCTCGTGGATTTGGATGGTGATTGGACTGACCATCCAACTGGTTCGAATCATGAGGCCGCAAAATGTGTTGAGATATGTTGGAGTTGAGTTGGAGTATCATACCAGCAACTCACATGGTGACAATACATGGTGTATTGGCACAATATGAATTGTGACTGCACCATGTAGCTAAGTTGGAGGTAGTAGCCTTCCATGAGATGAGGCAGTATAGAGGATTGCGATGAGCTATGATTGATGAACATGGATTGTGTAGTATATCCCACATAGATTCATGGGCCTTTGTGGAGGTTTGTGTGATGAGTATAGCGAGTTCAAGGATTAGGGACGATTAACGTTGGAGTTGATGACACTTTGCGACATTTGGTCTTGGTGATGGAGTTTTCCTAGATGATGTTGTTGAGGGAGACAACCTTTTTAAAGTGGGTGAGGATGTCAGGGACTCAATTTGGACGAGCGCTCCTAAAAACCCACCAACTCAGAGAGAGTCGAAAAACCAAACACATTGAAGGGCGAGTTGTACCGATGGGTGATGGGCGCATTTAACCGAACGTGTGGACGAGTCAGGAGAGCACACACCCGCACTAAGGCTTGGTGCCAAAATATGCCCAACCAATGAGTGTTCGATGGGTCATAGCGGTGGGCACACCTGAGGCGATGAGAACTTTCCCAACACAGTAAGCGCACCTATGGAGCAACTCAGAAAGGCGTGCAGACAAACTTGTGGATTGGCATGTGGAAGGGAATGTAGACAAGCATGCAGATAGACATGTGGATGGGCATGTGGATGAGCATGTAGATGAGCATGTAGATGGGTGTGCAGATGGGCGTGCAGATAGGTGTTTAGACAAACATGCAGACAAGTCAGCTGGGGTATGCAGACGTTCATGCTTACCCAAAGGAAGGTGAACAAACATGATCTTTGGTGATTTCATTGGGCATAATGGCATATAAGTACAAGTGTAGTGCCATTCATACAAGCATCCAAGGAACTCAACCAGGAGTAGTTCAACCAAGCAAGAAAGTTGACATTCAGGCACATGAGCTTAGTAAGGTTCGTTGATTGCAGGAGGAAGAGAAAATTTCGCTAAGGTAGAACTGAAGTGCAGGGGGCCGAGTTTATCCAGACTGGGTTTCCGCAAACTTGGTTTCTGCAGACAGTGCGTTTTTGTAGACTTGGTTTTCGCAGGAAATGCGTTTCCATAGATTGGGTATAGGCCGAGTTTCCGCAGGCAAGGGTTGAACACTTGGGCAAGTTTTGACAACAGAATTTTGGGGTTTCTCTTAAGTGCGCCAACATCAGGTTGGGCATGTTTGTGGGAAAATTGAGTTGTGTGCACTGTGTAAGGGCACAACACTTATGTTGTAACCGTTGAGAGGAAGCACATGACATAAGGTCGTGGTTGTCATGTTATATTATTATTTGTACTTTTGAGATTATAATAGTTCAGGGCAAGCTTCTTTGGGGAGTTTTCCTCTCTTGTGTAAATCTTGTGTATATTTTTTGGACTGTTGTGTTTATGTATTTCCATTGAGTATGTAAATGAAGTTAATGTTGATTTCCATTGCATTATTGAAGAAAGTGAACAATTAATGAAAAATAATCTAATTGTTGGTAATGCATAGTTCAAAAACTTACGTAGTAAAAAGAGAAAAAGTTAGTTGGTACCACATAAGTTTCCATTTAACAAGGTTGGGAAGTCACCTTAAGTGTTGGGGCCTTGGCACTGTGCCTTGCATGAGGTTGACGTGCCACTTCACCTCCAATTTTCCAATGATTAGACAACCAAACCCTAACCCACCTTAACGTGTCCTTACCATTTCCTACTCTTGCTCACATTTGTTGGGAGCGCTAACATTCAAATCCAGGTAATCTTAGGTTGTCTCTATTTCTTTTGTCCCAGTTGGTTATGCCAGTCATGGATGTTGCTTATATTAAAGGGAAGAGGGGGCTATATTTTGGCTATTCCCTAATTTTTTTTACTATTGTATTTTGTGGGATAGTGGATGCAGTTGTGCAGGGGCTTCTAATTGGGTTTGGTGGGGAGCTCTCAAAGCTATGCATGCACGTTGTTGTTGCTAGAATGTTGTCTTGTGTACGTTTTTTCTTCATAACTTGTTGAGTCTATAAGTCATTGAACTTAGTAAAAGCTTCCAATCATGACCTTACCCTCCTTGAGGGCTAGCCCACTCTTGTATCGATGAGAGGTTGGGATTGTCGATTTCGAATAGGTTATATTTAGGAGGGGAAAGGGGTAAACTACTAAGAAACCTCTAGCATAAACCATCCAAGGTTTCAAATGTAAGAAAGGGGAGGGTAGGGTAAGGTAGGGTAGGGTAGGTTTCAAATGAAGAAGTCCAAAATGTAAGGGAGGGTATCTTTTCTTGATTTCATTCTTCAGTGAGGAAGATAGATCTTTAGATATGTTGGCTTCATAATAATCATTGGTATTGGTTTTCTCCTTGAGATTATGAATCCCTGAGAAGCTAGGAGAATTGGGCTTGTTTGGAGATTGAAACTTAGTTTGAAATTGAAATGCCATGACTCATGCTAAATCTTGAGATATTAATGAATTTGGTAACCTTTTCCTTTTAAATGTAACAATTAACTTTAAATGGGCCTGGCTCAGATTAACATCTAGTTTCGAAAAGGTTGGAAAGAGATTGATAGTATTCAGATAGGGCAGTTGTGGGACTGTATTAATTTCATTTTCAATTTTTCATTGTTATTTTTCATATATTTATATTCAATTCTATTGGTTACTGTGACTACCATATTATCAATCGTTATAGACACGAGCATACACCTTAAACTTAGAATTAATTTGACTCGCCAAGGTCAAAGGTAAAATTTTGGTATTAGAGAAATAAAAAAGCTTGCTATTGGGGTGGTTTCCAGCAGCCAATGCCTTTGGTTGATGGCTCCATCTTTTTTGCTCCTTGGCTCTGGCACATAAATAATAGACTATAGAAAGTAGTATCTATGAGTCCATGACATGCCCTAAGAATAGGGAAGCAGTGAGTATTCTTCAGTATAGAGGGTTCCAACTTGAGGCGGGCCCTTAAATTGCTCAACCAAAGGGGGAGGATAAACATGATCAATGTACATGGGTAAATTGTGTGAAAATACTGAAAATATATATTTTTACTTTTCAATACCTATTAATTGGGAAGAAGAGTTCCCTCACCATATATTAAGTTGTTATTTTCAAAAACAAATATTTTCATCCATAGACATACTGTTATCAGAAAAAAGAAAGGTCTTGACATCTCACGGTGAAGATAATACATTATATTTTCCATATTTATCTCCCATTTTTCTTACCAAAAATATTTCAAAATATCAGAAGGTTAGTTGTAAACATTGTAGTTAAGGGTAAGGTTGAGGAGTTTTTTTGAGTCATTTTAACAAATTCTCCTATTACAACTGTTGAACATTGTTTTGACAATTTTGAGTATATAAATGTAAAAATATGTAGGCCTTTAATGGCTCAAATACCATACAGAAAGAACACATTTATCCTTGATCTCAGTGTGTTTTTAGTCAATGCTAAAATTTTTGCAAATAAAACATTATAGAGGAAACTAAGTTGTGGAGGAAAGGGCTTCATGTAGAAGGTGATCGAGATGGTGAAAATGAATATGGTGGAAGGCTAGTTTCACCAAAAACCCTAGAAACTACCCTTTCCTTCTTATTGATCAATCGAGAGTTAAATTACTTGATCTAACAATGCCTTATTCCTTGTAAGTTCAACTTTTCTTTATATTATATAAGAAACATCTTCTTATTGTATAGATTTATGTTAGTTATGATGTCCAGTCATAACTGTATACATGAAGAAAGGGCCACTGGTTATGGGGACTCGCAATTTAAGGTAAGCTATAGCCTCTCCAATCAATATCATTATTTATTTTCATTAAAGGTTAAACCTTTCCTTCTCACCACTTACTTTGTTGAATTACCCAACCCCAAACATGTCTGCAGACTCAAAATTTCTGGTTCTAGGTATGAAATCACTCACCTGATAGGGTGCACTCTCAAAATTTCCAGTTACTCACCTGATAGGGTGAGGTATGAAACCAATTTTACATTAGGCCAGGTTACTACCTCGCTCTATCCCTTTCTACCCTAATAACCATGGCAATGTGCCACCTACTGCCCCTTCTAAATGGAATGGGAGGGGTTATTTTATTGGCTTCTCTCTCCCATCAACTCTAGAAAGGAAAGGTGAGTGTATAACTGCAAACAATTTTAAAACTCTTCCCATATGGTGGAAAAATATCATATCCTGTGAAGGTCTAAACATCAACTGAATGCACAAAAATACTAGGTTGATGGGTTAAACTAGCTATTGTTAATGTGTAAGTTATTGATGTTTTTTATTGTAAACGTTCATTCCAAAACATCGTCTTGTTCATTGATTTGTATGTACATGTCGTTCAATACAATGGGATAATATTTGGAAGTCATTCATTCTTTATACATACAAGAGAGATATTTTTTAGATGCAACCGTAATGTATCATAATGGACCGCAAAAAGCCAGGTAAGAAGATTTGCACTTTTATGTTAAAAGATGATAGTAGAATGGAAGGATTTTTAAAGCTCTTGGTCAACTGCCCAAAGTTGAGGGTATTACATTATGCATAGAAGATATGTACATCATTCTTCTTGATTTTATATATTAATAGTTCATAAGAATTTTTTCTTTGAGGCATAATTTTCACGTCCATCACTTTGTTAAGATTCCTAAGCGCATGGACAAAATATTGCACATCATTATTTGGAGTTTGTGGTCAATTTAATGAGTTAATAGCCCTTAGTCTCATAGTTGTATTTTCATATTGTAGTGTTTCCATTATTTTATTAAAATTCCTTATCTCAATAAGAGGATAAGAACAAGAAAATTAAAAACATTCAAAATTCGGCCTCTACTTTGGAGCAATGAGGTTGTTATTGTTGGTTATAGTTCCCCTATATAGAACACAATGAGATCTATTTTATCCCACTCATTTCAAAGTATGGGTTAAAATTCCAAAATGTGTGTTGGGATGGGGTCCCCCAAGTCTAATTTTTGAGTCATTTTTTGTAATATTATAAAATCTTCGTATTTTGGGGAGTAGAGCATGAATAGTGTAGAACGTTAAGAGTCAAAGGGGATTAGGCAGGTCAAAGCCCCTTGTTGAACTGGTAAATCCCCTCTGCGGACAGAGGCGATCCCACTAGCCCAACATGGGTCTAGCAACAATCACACACGCTACACGCAGGTTCCTAATTGCATAAATCAAAGATCGATCAAGACGATCTACCTGGAATCCAACGCTAGTAGTTGTAGAAGAAACGCCGCTCTCGCTCCTTAGCTTTGGCTGGTCACAATCCTCACGCTCCGCGTAAACGGACACTTGCACAAGCAAAGAATGATACAAACACAAGCGTAAAATCCAGTATATGCAATTATATATCGGTCAGAAAAGATACAACTCAAATACCATTGAAAGACACATGAGTGGAACCATAATGATAGTCGTTCATTAATTAGTAAAAACAGAGAAAGATTACAACCAAAGAGTTCTGACGTTGAACCTCCTCTGACTGGGCAAGCAGCTAAATACGCCTTGCAAAGTGACCTCTTCTTTCTCAATATTTTGGCAGCATAACCCCTCTATAATTCTCAACTATCACTCCAACATAATCTTGGCACTCACAATAGCTCTAGCAAAACTTCCGCAAAAACTTGTTCAAAACTAGTTGGTTTAATGCAGGGTGATAGTCATTTATAGATGGAGGAGGAGGAAGTATGCATTGTATCCGGACACCTACTGAAGATTTAGCATTGTCCCAGAATAGCCACTGAACTTGGTTGTCATGGATAAAAAGATGACACTCGACCACTTCCATGAGATTTTTCCCTCAGAGAACTATATGAACAAAGAGGAAACATACTTCAGTGCGCGCTGGCTAAAAATCATAACCAATTTTAGGTGGCGCGGGCTTTGCTCTATGATAGAGCGTCCATGGGCGCACCCTCTTTGGAGGAACTGAGCCATTGGCGCGGGTAAGACACTGTGGACCCGCGCTAATGG
>APFE030461388.1:0-19766 GCA_000404065.3 Pinus taeda | reverse complement strand
AATGTCGTCAGGGTTTAACGAGTCCGACACAGGTAAAACTCGGAGTCTTTTTTGTATTTAGAGAGTTTGAAAAAGACATAGAAAAGAAAACTTCAGAGGTCCTTTTTCGTAAAGTTGTGTCTCTCGGGCCCGAAAAAGTGTAAAATGATGCCCGAAAGAACCGCTCGATCATTACGACTGAGGAGTACTTTTCATGAGTAGTGATTTCGACCTGAAAAAGTAGAAAAGGGATCAAAATCACGTCGTTCCGTAACCATTAACGAGTTTGAAATGACAAAAACCCGGTAATCTTTTTTATATTTTAACGGTCGATAAAAGAACTTAAAACGACCGCCCCTTAGTAACCGTTTAACGAGCCAAGAGGGATAACTCGGTGATCTTTTCCTCTTTAAAAGGTCAGGAAAAGAGCTGAAAATAGACCATAAGTAACATTTTCTTATGTTTTACCGAGCTTGAAAAAGTTAAAAAGAAGCTCGTTTGAACTGCACCAGACCCTGTCATCACTCAAAAAACAGCGTAAAACCCATTTCGACATGAAGATATCCTAAAAATACTTAAAAACATCACTTCTAATGTATTTTTAGTTCAAAATAGTGTTATAAATAGTAAAAAAGTAAAAAACAAATTTACTTTTCACTTTTTACTTTATGAGTTCACTGTTGGAGGGTTTTTAGTGCAAAATTCACCTGCTGATTGCGATCGATCCAGGAGACCATTCGAGCCGCCGTCTGCAACAGGTAAGAGGCCTCATCCCAAGCTTTATTTTCATTCCTTTTTTTCAAGTTTTTATCCATATTTTAGCTCCCTGCAAAGGGATTTGCAAATTTTTAGGGCCGCGCCATTGGCGCGGGTTTCCGGCACGGGACCGCGCCAATGGCGAAATTTTTCCATAGAGGCCGCGCCATTAACGTGACTGTTTTAAAAACAGTCGCGCCAACCGCGCGATCCTATTTTTTATCAAATTGGACCGTTAGATTTGCAAAATTCTTTCAATTTATTTTTCAATAATTATCTAACAATTGAAAATTTGCCTTTGGTTGCAGGATTTCGCTAAAAATGGTTGTAGAATGGAAAGAACGAGAGCACAATGAAGTTGATGCCCTAGCTTTGGAGGATGATGATTGCATGAATGCATTAAGAGACTGCGGACTGAAAAAAATTATTCCACACTTCCTACCTACGCGCACAACCTGAGCTACTACGCTTCATAGTAGATGCTTGGGATGTAGAGGATCAGGTGTTTCACCTGAAGGATCAGACATTGGAGTTGGATGTTTCCGATGTCTATTTTATCACCGGTTTATCATGGCGAGGTGCACGTCCTATTCTTATAGGCAGTCGACCTTCTGCGGAGAAGATCGAAGAGGTGAAGGAAAGAGTGTGTCCTGATGCACAATTTGGAGTAAACAGCAAGAAGATAGATATCAACACGGTGCCCATCTTGGTTCTACGAGTCATTTTGTTTACCATTACCCGGGCAGCAGGTATACAGGCGCCCCATGAGGCAAGCAAGAATCACTTGTTGCTGGCCACCGAGTGTCTCCATCCGACAGTGTTTGATTGGGCCTCAGCGGTGACGACCAACATCAAACGACATCTTACCAAGTGTAAGCGGGATGGAAACAAACAGTTTGGGTATGGGTCAATCATTGTGACCTTCTTTCTAGAGCGGTTGCCGATCTTCCAGGTGCCTGGAGGCATAGTAGCAGATCCAGTGCTGAGGGAACCGAGATTGCATCGATGGGCAGATCTGATGCCCAGAGGAGGAGGGGGCCAACAGATGGCCTGGAAGCCCGAGTTCTTTATTTGGCTCCGACGCCAGATGATAGACATTGAGGACTGGCCCTATGCGGGCACGGATTTCACCGGAGATCGCGATCTCCCTCTACCTGACGGAGAGGATTGGGATGAGGAGCTGGGTAAGAACTCTTTGTTTTTTAACGTTTTTTTATGTATTTTAAAATTTTTTGTTAATACATGCCTATTTCTTACAGCGTCTATATATGTACACAGATGTTGGTGCAGAGCGACCAGCTGACTTGCCCCACAATGTGCACAGAGCACAACCTGCAGTAGATCCTCAGATAGAGGGTGAGGATGATCTCGTGCAGAACCTCGAGGCACTCACTCGAGGTATCCCAGACTATGGCAGATTAGCAGATGTACCTAGAGCTTATCAGAGGCACACGGTGGGTGTGTCTACTCATGTCCATCGTCTGTTGAGACGTGTGGTGCGAGCAGTGACATGCTATCACGAGCATAACCGTGCTTAGACGCCTAGGTTTTATTTTTTTGCATATTTTTGAGGAGTACACTGTCAGCAGCTGTATAGACTTTGGACATATATTATTTTTTGTAACGCGCGGGGAGCGAATATTTTGACTCACACATATATATACATATGATTATGGATGGATCTTTTTACATGTGATGATGTTTTGATATGTTATACAAATGTCTAATACAAATGTGATCTAATGTATCAGTTGTACAACATATGACCCATGTATTTTATTTTATATGCTTATGTTTTATTCCTAGATGGATCTTTTACATGTGATGATGTTTGTTATATGCTATGCGATTGTTCGACACATATGTAATCTAATGTATCTACTGCATAACAAATGACCCATTGTGGAATATATACACACGCAAGTATTTTATTTTTACGAAAGCTTGAAAACACACATGAAAATCACGTATGCAAACTGTGCTTTTGAAAAAAAAAATTGGGCATGCCCCCCAGCATCGTGTCTCAATCCGAGGTACATGCCCCCCAAGCTTCAGTCCATTGAAAATGGATTGAAAGTTGACATAATGATTATGCACTCAAAATGGACGAGCGCACCTGTCATTGTTTTAACGAGGTTGACATAATGGTTATGAACTATCCTCGTATACAAGTCGTTTCATTATTTTAACGAGGTTGAGAAATTAGCAAAACTATCCTCGACACATGTTTCATTGTTTAACGAGCTTGACACAAGATCGGGAACTATGCTCGACAGTAGGCAAACTGTCTCTCCCCCGGCCAACGATCGAAACCCATTGGAGTGAATCGAGGTCTGATGCACAAACAGGGCCGTTCATGCTTGACCGAACCGAATTTCATTTTTTAAGGAGCTTGACATAGGAGAATGAACTATGCTCCGACCAATCATGTTTCATTTTCTAACGAGGTTGCCACAAGATCAAAACTATCCTCGAACACCCTATTTCATTTTTGAACGAGGTGGAAACAGGAACAAACTATCCTCATGGTGGCCTGTTTCATTTTTTAACGAGGTTGATACAGGAAAAAACTATCCTCGCTTCGAACTTCAGCATAATGAAGTCGGAGCTTCCAAGAGTGGGAGGTCAATGTCTTGGAAGTCGGGACCCAATGCCCCCAGAACACGATGCACGATGGCGGCAGTGCTGGATATAGGCATGGGGTCTAAAGAACGATAATTGATCAATAGTTACAATCCTTCCTTGGTGTGGAAAGCAAATCACACGGAAAAGTGAAGAGACGAGGGCTCCCATGGCATAAATATAATCACGACCAAGGAGAAGATGGAAATCGAGAGGACTAACCATTACGTCTATATAGACGGTTTTGCCTCCTAGAGTAATAGGGAACTGCGAGAGGACTCCTAGAGATGGACATGCTCTTCCATCAAAAGCCAACAGAGTATGCGTGACCGTCCTGAGCTGCGGGGAACCGAGAGCTTGCCAAGTAGTATACGACATAAGACTGACCGACGCGCCTTCATCCAAAATAGTGCCAGGTACTGCCATATCATAGGCATGCACAATAATCTGGAAAGGCACATGGGATGGAAGGCGGTAAGCGGTCAGGTGACTCCAATCAAAGGAGATGGACGAATTGCTTGGTGGGGGAATCGTATGATTGCCCCCTTGCTCGAACGGAACCGAAGAAAGACCCTCAGAAGTAGCTGGGATAAGCGGGTCGTTTGCAGAGTCAGGAGAATCTGAGGAAATGAGAAGAACATGTTCATGACGCTCTTCCAGAACAGGGTGGTCGACGGGTAGTGAACTCGAGTCGACACACTCACTGACCAATGGTTGGTCGGTAATAGGCTGGGTAGGGCCAGGTTCAGGGAGAGGAGGCTGAAAAAGAGAGGTATGTAAACCAACCTTGTAGTCAACAGGTGGACGATCTGCATTTGCAGAAAGACGCTGATATCCAGCGGGGAGTTGGGGTGAGGGAACTACAAGACTTTCCAAAATAGAGGAGGCTTTGTCCAGGAGTGGACAAAGGTGAAGGAAATGATTGCCTTCACAAAGTTTGCAGGGGAATCGAATCTTCCCTTTTCCCTTAGTATTCTCAACAGATGAGATAACATCGCCGTGAGCTTTAGTGGACGATGAAGGTTGGGCCGGATCGTGAGACCATATTCTTAAGATCCTGGGAATACCAGGACAATCACGAAGAATATGGTCTTCCTTGCATAATCGGCAAGGGAACTTAACCTTCTGCGGGGGAGTGAGAAGGAGTCCGTCTTCTGTTGTCCGTGATGGAACAACAGTTGTTCTTGTAGTCGTTATTGTGGTTGTAACCGCTCCCTTAGCAGACTTCTTCTTCTTAGTCTTCTTCTTCTCCTTCTTAGCCACCTGGGTACTCGAAGCGAGACTTTCACCAGGCGAAGTAGAAGAAGGAGACATGGAAGTAGGTGTCAAAGGGGAGGGGTCCACCTTAGGTTCAACATGATGTTGTGCAGGTGGAGGGACTGATGGAGTATCAGTCGACACACTAGGGACCACAGAGTTTGAAAATAACCAAACCGGCAACCCCACAGTTAGCCCTGGAAGGGATAACGTCGCCATGTAAAGAGTACCAGTATTCCCAGGAGAAGGGAAATGACCAGGATTCCCGTCAGGTGGGGAACTTGGGTTGGTGGACCCTGAAAAAGTTGCATAACAAAACGAAATCCTACTCAAGCTAGCGCACACAAGATCTAACCGGGTAATGTGATCGTGGTCCAGTAAATTTTAAGACACTTGACTTGACCTTTTCATTTTTAAAGAGTCGAGAAAAGGACGAAAAGATGACTCTAGTCTCCTTCGATTGTTTAATGAGCACGAAGTGACAAGCTGCTCACTTACACCTTTTCTTTTAGAGAGTCTGAAAAGGATCAAAAGCTGACTACTCTGGAAATCTAGGTAAAAGGGTTTGCCAAAAAATCTGTAAAACTGCTTATACACCTTAGCGATCAGAAGATCACCAAGGACTTCCCGTACTGCAGTCAATCTTCCCGAATGCTATGTTCAGTGCATTACGGTTTGTAGGGCGACAGACTCGGCTTCCTATGGATCAAAGGTTGCAAGCCTATGGGGGTCTCCCAATTTATACTCGACGGTACGTGGGAGCACAGTCCATACTGGCACCTATCGTTTCACCGTGGAGGAATCAGCCAACCACTCAACGATAAACTACCAGGCTTAACGATGCCGGAACATGTCTCTAACCTAGACCTCTAGAATGTGAGCGTTAAGTTTCAATGCATTGTTAGGTTCATTGAATTCATTTTATGGTTTATCTTTGATTAAGTCTCAGTTTCCGGTCTTACCGTATGTGGTCTCTTGAAATTTTCCTAAATGCAACTATATGCGAAAAATGTATCATTTCATTGAATGAATTCTAGCTACAGAAGAGTTGAGATTTTCATACAAACAAAACGATCACAAAATTCCTAATGCAGCTAATAACAAGAAAGGAAAATTTTTCTCGTTTTCTTTTTAAAAGCAAAAATTAACACAAAAATGCTAATTAATGAAAAGCAAAAATCTTTTTCTTTTCTTTTAAAAATAGTATAATGCACTTAATCAGATTTCAAAAGATATACATAAAACAGATAATTCACTCAAATGAATCTAGAACCAGATCTGAAACATGAAAAATGACCTTCCAAAGCAAAGAAAACACCAAGATCTTCAAAGAACTATGTAATCTAAGTTTCAATGAAGTCAGGCCAGAAATAAACAAGCTAAAAGTGAGTTACTTGCAGCCTATAACGCAAAACTCGTACAACTACCAGAGGAATGTGGAAATCAATCAGTAAAGTGACTAGATCAGCAAATCACAAATCTGACAGAAGGCTCAATAAACAAAGCCACAAGGGCTAAGATGTAAAATTGATGGAAAAAGGCGAACAACTGTAGGATGAGAAGAACAACCAGCCGAATAACAGTCCATCAAACTTCCAGGAGGTGTAAAAGGAGCAAGAAAACATAGATCCAAGCTTAACAGACTGACAAACAAGCTAATTTAGAAAATTAACCAGTATGGCGCGACTGTCAGGCTGCAACTCGCGCTAAACAGAGATTGGCGCGAGTTGTCTGAGAGCAACAAGCGCCAATCAGCGCGACTGTCTGGAAAATAAACGTGCTAATGAAGTTTGCCAGGAAAAAGACAAAAAAAATAGATCCAGGCTTGGTTTACAGTGTCTAAAAAGGGCAGCAAGCAAAAAACAACAAGAACTTTAACCCAGAAAGCTATTCAGACCAATAAACAAGAGAAAAATTGACATGCAAGGCAAGATTGAAATTGTTCAGTTTGTAAACTGAACCAGAGATCGACTGAAGTGGCGTTGATCTACTTCACTTCTGCATAGCAGGAGTGTTTTGAAGGCTACTTGACCGTTCTTCAGACTCCGTCTACAATTTACAAATCAAACAAAAATAAACAACAAGCTTCTCCCCAGTGGAGTCGCCAAATTGTTGAACTGGTAAATCCCCTCTGCGGACAGAGGCGATCCCACTAGCCCAACATGGGTCTAGCAACAATCACGCATGCTACACGCAGGTTCCTAATTGCATAAATCAAAGATCGATCAAGATGATCTACCTGGAATCCAACGCTAGTAGTTGTAGAAGAAACGCCGCTCCCGCTCCTTAGCTTTGGCTAGTCACAATCCTCACGCTCCGTGTAAACGGACACCTGCTCAAGCAAGGAACGATACAAACACAAGCGTAAAATCCAGTATATGCAATTATATATCGGTCAGAAAAGATACAACTCAAATACCATTGAAAGACACATGAGTGGAACCATAATGATAGTCGTTCATTAATTAGTAAAAACAGAGAAAGATTACAACCAAAGAGTTCTGACGTTGAACCTCCTCTGACTGGGCAAGCAGCTAAATACGCCTTGCAAAGTGACCTCTTCTTTCTCAATATTTTGGCAGCATAACCCCTCTATAATTCTCAACTATCACTCCAACATAATCTTGGCACTCACAATAGCTCTAGCAAAACTTCCGCAAAAACTTGTTCAAAACTAGTTGGTTTAATGCAGGGTGATAGTCATTTATAGATGGAGGAGGAGGAAGTATGCATTGTATCCGGACACCTACTGAAGATTTAGCATTGTCCCAGAATAGCCACTGAACTTGGTTGTCATGGATAAAAAGATGACACTCAACCACTTTCATGAGATTTTTCCCTCAGAGAACTCCATGAACAAAGAGGAAAACACATATGAGTGCGCGCTGGCTAAAAATCATAACCAAATTTAGGTGGCGCGGGCTTTGCTCTATGACAGAGCATCCATGGGCGCGCCCTCTTTGGAGGAACTGAGCCATTGGCGCGGATAAGAAACTGTGGACCCGCGCTAATGGAAAAAGGGCATTTTTTAGGGCTAATCTGCAAAAGGTGTCTTCAGGGGATTTGAAGTCCATACTCAGGAGAATCCAATGCAAGTGTTTTTAAGTTGTGTCACTGGTCACAGGTCCATAAATGTGTCCTCCAATGTGCGAAAGCAAAGGTAACAGGGACGGTGACCAACGGTGACAAATTACTGCGTAACACCCCTTATTTGTGAAGGGATGGGTTGTTTTGAATAAAAAATGATCTTCGCCCATGGTTCATGGACCATGGTAATGTAATGTGAAAACTATAAAAGGAAGTCATCTAGGAGTCATTAGGAAGCTTTTGGAAAGTGCATGAATAAGATTTTGAGTCTATAATTCTATATTCTGGCAAAGGGGAAGGCTCCCGTAGATGAGTGCGTGAAGACCTTGGTAAGTGTGCAGTTGAGTGCACAGGTCCCTACAGCTGTGTGTGTAGGGTCATACAAAATGTATTCATTAAAGATCTAAAGTAATAAAGCATATTTGAAGTGATTCTGTGTGTTCTCTATATATTTATCTGTTTCTGTGTTTATGCTCAGTTATGATTTGAGTCTTTGTAATATTGTTTTAATTGCATTGCGAAGGTCTAGATCTACTTTTGTATGATAACTTATGCATGTTAGAACAATTAGGCAAAGCTCATAGATCTAATTAATTATAAATCACTTTAAGTCTGTGATTATGAAGATAAGGGTTCGTGAAAATCGGATCGGGCCCCAGATAGATCTAATTAATTAGAAATCACTTTAAGTCTGTGATTTTGAAGATAAGGGTTCACAAAGGTCGGATTGGGCCCTAGATTAAAGAAATGTCATGCTACTACATAACATAGCCTTCTGGATGCATAAACCTGGTTCTAGCATCCCCCAATACTGCCTCGGGTGAGACTGCAGTCTACGTTAAGCAGATTGTTGCTGAAAGGGTCGGTAGTGTAGGGTTCCATTGGTTAGCATAGCTAACTCTAAACCTAGGTCCAAGCCCCCTCAAGACAACAAATGGTTCCGTTGCCAGGATTGGGATCTATCTAAGGGATGTGTGATGTGGCATCCATGGATACCAACTAAGAAAGAACTTGAGAAGTGGGTAGATCAGAAGTTGCACGAGTTTGCAACTCAGGAAAATAGGAACCCGCGCTGGTCAAAAGAGAGGTGGCTATAGAGATATATCTACAAAGAAGAGCATGAAGTTTTCTTTGTATCATTCCCTTGAGAATTATACAAGTCGCTGTCTAAGTTAGTTAATAGTGAACCTATCTGGAAACACGATGATCCTATTGTGTAGACCCCTGAACTGATCAAGTGTCTTGAAGATTTTGATTATAAGGTTGCAAGGGCTGTTGACTATTGGATTGATATTATTTTGGGTGGTCTCATCATTGAATTTGCAATTGACATATCTGTATCGTATAATGAAGCTGAACGTCAGTTCTTTAATGATTCGAGAGGTAAGTACCTGAAATCGCTAAAACTTGGATTACAATCTTGTTGAGAGAAAATGGTGTTATGCCTATGAATTTATGTTTAAAACAGGTCAGACCAGATCTACATGAAGCGAGAAAATATTTAGAGCCAATTGGGACAAACATATTGAGGGCTGGTATCGTCCATTATTGGGTGAATGAGATAGCGAAGAAGAAAGGAACAACCCTAACACACATGGAGGTGTGTCGTAGACAGAAGGTGAGGGCACTTCTGGAATTCTGCATCCATCCACCTTATCTCCATCTCCATCGCCACCACATACACCTAAGCCTACACCTCCACCTCCACCTTCACTCTTCAATATGGCGAATGAAGTGAAAATGCCTGTTTTCAAGGGTCAGGGATCAGAGGATCTTGATTAGTTTTGGTTTGTAGTAGAAGCTATGTGGAAGGCACAACAGATCACTGATGATGACATGAAGAAAGCATAATTGGTTACAATGCTACCGAATAGAGCGCTTACATGTTATATCAAATATAGTACAACCTATATGAATGCTACATTGGCTGAGACAAATACTGCACTAAATGCAAAATTTAGAAAGATGAAATGAGAATCTCATTGTGTTACTGAAGGAGATCAAGCAGACGACTAACGAGTCTACATGGGATATAGATCAAAGGTTGAAGTGCTTACTAAGATAAGCTAATCTTCAGATTTCAGACAAACAACATAATGAATGATATATGTCTTCACTATTGCCACACTTAAGATTTCCTTTGTCTAAAAAGAATATTGGATATTAGGCCAAATCATTAGAGACCATGATGAACTTGGATTCTTCGTCGATCTAGGATAAGAATATAGGAGTCCAAAAGATCTAGTCACAGTTAGCAAGCATGCATATGGAGTTACAGAATCTGAAGAAGGGAAAGGAGGTTCAGTCGGGATTACGCCTTGAAGTTTGGTGCATGAAGTGGAAGGCTATAGGTGATTATAAGGATCAGTGCCCTGTGTACTAGGACTATAACTATGGGAAGTCCCAACCCACTGAAACTAGAGTCTCCTTTTGGATCAAGCGTCGGTTCAAGTGTTTGTTATAATATCTACCAAGTGTCAAGAATGCATCCGACAGGAAATTGTTATCTGTTGCAAAAGTTTGTATAGTCGCCAAAGAAACTATTTTGCAAATTTTGTAAATCAGTGGACCATGATGAAAGAGATTGTTGAAGATATGAATTGATGATAGATAAAATTACAATGTATAGGATGCAGGTTGAAACCTGCGTGCAGAACAATCAGGGCTCACCTACGACTCATAGAGGATTCTAAGGATGGGGAAGCGGATAAGGAGGAGGCACTGGAAGTGGTCAGGGCCATATAATCTACTACAAATATGGAGAACCAAGGCATTTTGCTCGTCACTGTCAGAATCCAACTCATCCTTCTTGTCTATACTATAAGCAATTTGATCATGTTACAGAAGATTTTCCTGTATTAATAGCAAAGATGCAGGAAAATAAGAACCAAAATCCGACGCAAACATTCATATGATGAGATATGAGCTACGCGAAGACAATCCCAGTGTCAATATAGTCACACAAAGTAGTATAACCACTGGTGAAGACAAGCAACCGATATTGGATACATGGGTTCGTAGAGCTAGTGAGAAGAATGTTGGATTTGACTTGCAAAGAGAAAAGGATAAGTTTATGGAGGAAAGAAAATGTTTTATGGATCTAGGTGCTTCTATGTTTAAAACTTAGATACCAATAGTCCCAAAAAAAGAGAAATTTGAAAAAAGTACTGCAACAGAGGACTCTGATCCCACAGTGATAAATTCGTTTCTGTAGACATTCATGAAGCTTCTGAGGGATCAGAAAGTAGTTGAAGGAATACAAGAACTAATAGATAACTGCACTAACAAGGACAAGCATTACCAGAACAACATGCAGTGAATAAGGTGAACCGAAGTGAGAAGAGGATTAGTAGGGAGATGCAATTGAGAGCACAAATTGGTGATTTTGACATGGACTAGATAATTCTATACTTAGGCTCTAATGCTAATATACTACAAAAACAAACTTGGGAACGTATGGGGAAACCTAAGTTGTAGTGGTTACCAATCCAACTGCACATGGAAAACCCACAAAAGATAATTCCGATGGGTCGCCTGCATGGAGTGATTGTAGATATTGAGGGGGCCAATGTGCTAACAGATTTTGAAGTTATTGAAATAGTAAATGAAAATAATCTATACCCAACATTTCTTGGGATTTATTGGGATTTCGAATTAATGATATTATTAATTTGAAGAAGCGAAGCATGTTGTTTGAAAAGAATAGCCTTAGAGTGGTTGTTTCATTGGATCCAGCTGAAGGTGCGTGATACATAAAGCCAATCCATGATGACTATGATGATGATGACATTGATCACATATATCATCTCACTACACGAGATGAACAATCACTAGATTAATCCCACTTCAGATGGATGGATCAGTTGGGAGAAGGATAGTTTGTGCCAACCAGACTCAGATGAAGAATTAGAAAACTAGCAGAATCGGTTACATGATATCTCTACACTATGATTCAAAAGGATTAAAAAAATATCTTTGTTGTATATCAATTGAGGTACCTAAATTACCTTATTATGATGGGATAGATGATGCCAATATTTTTCTTGACCATTTTCAAAGAGATGTACCAGAGGAGCATAGGTTCCAGGCTCTAGATTTGGCTTTAAGAGCTACGCCTGTAAGATGGTGGGGAACCCACAAGGAAAATATCACTGATTGGAAGGAATGTCGTAGATTGATGATATTAATATTTGGCTCCACAACAACACGTCTCAGTGTAAATTACATAGGTAAGGATGACCTGCGCAAACATCTGGCTTGATGGACTAAGGCTTGGGGTGAGGTATCTCAACCAAAGTGGGTACATATCTTTATTCATACCTTAGATGTTATACCCATGAATTTGTATTTGGAAACGGAGCTGTGACACGAGACTGTTGATTGGGATGAAATGAAGGAGAGTTTCCAGTTGACATTTAGCTTTCAAGACGTGTTGAAATGCATTGATGGGGCGCTTCAAGAGATTAAGGAAATGATTTTCCGAACACCAATAGGACCTATAACATGGATGCAGCCTAACTGGAGTGCACAACTACAACATGCTTTGGAATGCTACAATGTTACTATGGCAGAAGACAATGAGGATCCATGAAATATCAATATTCCTGAGTTAGAGGGACTGAGCGAAGTTGGAGGGCCCCATGTGGAGATACCTGATATATCACAGCCGGTAAAGACAAAACAAGTAAATATTGGCTTAGAAGTAGAACCAAAGTTTGCACGTATTGGTGACTATTGGGCTGAAGACATGGTAGGCAAGGTTGCTGAATTACTGCATGAATATCAGGACTTATTTCCAACTAATTTCTCTGAATTGAAGGGTATAATAGGAGATTTAGGTATGATGAAGATCAATTTAAAACCAGATGTGAAGCCAATTAAGCAGCACCCATATCGTCTGAACCCCAATTACAAGGAAAAGGTAAGAGAAGAGTTGGATAAGATGCTCATGACATATATAATTGAGCTAATAGAAGAGTCGGAATGGGTCAGCCCCATGGTGGTCCAGGAAAATAAAACAAAGGGTGATATAAGGATCTACACAGATTTGCAGAAGTTAAATGGTGCATGCATGCATGACCCCTTTCCTATGCCTTTTATAGATGAAGTTCTAGAAAACATTGGCGGACAGGAGGCTTATTTGTTCATAGATGGATTTTTGGGATATCACCAAATTAAGATTGCACCAGAGGATAGAAGCAAGACTACCTTCACTACAGAATGGGGTTCATTCCAATATAGAGTTATGTCTTTTGGACTAAAATATGCTCCTACAATATTTTCAAGAGTGGTAGTCGCATAATTCAAGGAATTTATTTACAAGTTTCTGGAGGTCTACTTCGACAATTGGGTAGTATCTGGGCTAGTTAAGAAACATGTTTCTAGTATGTGCCTAATGTTGGATACATGCAAGAAGTTTCAGATTTCCTAATGTATTTTCTGTGTACGTTATGAAATACGGTTAGGACATGTCATATGTAAGAAGGAATTGATAGTAGACCCTGCAAGGATTGTTGTAATTATCAACTTGGATCCACACAAGAATGTAAAGCAACTATGCGCAAATTTGGGTCATACAAGGTATTACAGTAAGCTTATAGATGTTGGAAAATACTGGGGCGGGGGGGTGAATCAGTATTCGTTAGCAATTAGCACTTTTAAATATTTTTAGAGCATTAGTTAATCTTCAATTATTATTAACATTTATGCAGTAATAACAGTAAATAAAAGAACCGAGGAGGCACAAAGATTTTAGGTGGAAAACCCCCTTTGGGTCAAAAACCACCGAACGCTTTTCTAATAAATTCTTTAATCTTCAACCCCAACTGCAATGAAACAAAAAACTTCCTAGAATTCTAGAAAAGCATTCTTCTCTAGTTCCCACTGGATGGGCACTCCAATGCTTGAGATTCTTTAGTAGTCAACTGAACGGATGCCCCAACACCCAATGAGATACAACTCACCCTAGCACCACCCTACCACCCTGAAGTTTTTTCACAGGCCTGAACCTATGGTGACTTCATGCACCATTCTAACATGACCCTACTAGCCTATAGAATAATAAATAATGGACTCCTGTACTAGGGAAAATGGTCCACTTTACAATGATATAAAATGATGTAGAAGAAGAAGACACACTAGACCATAACCCCAAATATGACACAACCACCTAATGATGATCATAGAAATCCCAACATTGCTTCTTAAACTCTTGGAAAATAGGCACTTGTACAACTTTTACAATGATGCTTTTACAATGACTCTGTACAATGATTGTATGCAATGCTTCCCACTTGAAGACTTCATATGCTGAACTTCTTGCCGCTATTCCTGCTCTTGTCATGCTACCCTTTCTTACTCTTTAGAACATTAGATTATTCATTGAGTCTTCTCTTGATGAATATATAATACCTGCAAAAAGTATTTAAGGAAATACCCATGACATGATAATAGAAAAACTTACCTCATCCTGTAGAGCATATGTCAGTGCTAAACAAAAACAACAAATTAGAATACAAAGAACCTAATGCAATTAAGAAATGAACATGCATATACAAAAGATACTTACCCGTAGCTTACCTCTCCTGCGTCATTTTGCTGCACCTTGCTCTTTGTTGCCCTAGAAAGTCTGGTCCTTTGCAACCCTTGACAACACTTGATCTAGTTTTTCTTGCTTTCTAGGAGCACAATATTTAATGTGATGTATATCTATGATTTCAGATCCCCAACATGTGATATCCGATCTTGTAGAAGCCCTCTGAGTCTTATTTTCAATGCCACAGGTCTGACCTAATTTGGACTCTTCAAGGCAAATTTATGCCTAATCGCTCACAATGACCTAATTATGGACTAGTTCAATAGAGCGAACTTGTATGATGTGCCACGTGTCACTGTTTCATCCTTCGGATATGAAATTGATATATAGAAAACTACAGTCCATGCAATATCTGCCACTTTTTACAGAATTCCAATCCTCTTCTTAGAGAGTGAGTTATGATAATTTTCCCAAGGTCACTTCTTTGAGATGAAATTCGGCAACCTGCAAAACCCTACATTCCACAGATCATATCTCCGAAAATATAGTGAAAAAAGATCTGAAGTTTGGTCACGATGTTCACCAGGATTGAAATCAAATGGGTTTTCATTTTAGAATCTAAGACTTCGCAGAAATGAATTTATAACGAAAATTCCACAATCACTACATTTGGAGGATATATGAGATTTATTTTTATAGAGTTGAGAGGGGCTTCTATAGAGAATGTTGGAGAGATTTTAGAAGCTTAAAAAAATTATTAATTAATGAATATTCAATGACCAAAACCACTTATGAGTGCCATGCCACAACCCCATATGGTTTTAGCCCACTAAATGGGGTTACTAACTTCAAACATGAATATCTCTCAAGCTGTGAAGAATTACTTGGCATGCCATATATCAACGGAAACATCTCAACAAGTAGAAGCTATCTAAAATATCCTTGCCTCAAAATGGAATAAGTTTTCAAGTCAAAATTCCCTTTCAAGATCAAGATATTCATTAGTGTTGCTTGTGTTGACATCAATGACAACCTCAGATCATCTTTAGATTAACAATCTCCCCCTTTGGCATTGATGGCAACACAAGTACCCCCCTGGGATCAGGGCACCTCTTCCTATTGGCTTCTCTCCCTCTTTGATATCAATGGAAAAGCGTAACTCCCCTTGACACATAACCATCTTGTGGACCTGTACACACTTCCACTCCCCCTTTATTTTTTGAATAAGGAAAATCTAATGAGAACTTGGGAGAATCCAAAGCTTCTGGTGAAGATATTCAAATGCTTCACGAGGTAAAGGTTTAGTGAAGATATCAACGATTTTTTCTTTTGCACCAACATATTCAAGCTTGATATTGTTTTCGACAACCTTCTCCCTAATGAATTGATATTTAATCGGAATGTGCTTCATTTTGGAATGCATCACAGGATTCTTGGAGATACGATGGTGCTGGTGTTATCACAAAATATGGGAATAGGCTCATCAAATTTGACCTGAAGATCTTCAAAAGTTTTCTTCATCCAGAGAACTTGAGTACAACAAGCTGGTGTCGCGATATATTCTACTTCTGTTGTGGATAATGAGATTGAGGTTTTCTTTTTACTCAATCATGATACGAGACAACCACCTAGATAAAATGTTGCTCCACTAGTACTCTTACGATCATCAATGCTTCCTACCCAATCTGCATCTATAAAGGCTTGAACAATGAGATTTTTTCCCTTGGGATACCACAAGCCATATTTTGTTTTTCCCTTTAGATATCGACAAATTATTTTGATGACAATAATATGTGATTCTTTTGGTGCTTCTTGGAATCTTGCTACTTGTCCAACTGCTTGCATAATATCTGGCTGGGAGGCTGTTACATATAGAAGACTACCAATCATAGATTTGTACAACCTCTGATCCACATCCTTAGATGTGTTGTCTATGCTCAATTTGCAACCTATTACCATTGGAGTAAGGACAAGTTTGCAATCTTCCATTTTGAATTTCTTGAGAATTTCCTTGATGTACTTGGCTTGAAATATAAGTATTCCTTTCTCTTGCTGAGATATTTGAAGCCCTAAGAAGTATGTGAACTCACCAAGTAAAGACATCTTGAACTCACTTTGCATCTTTGTAGCAAATTTCTTACTTAGTCGATCATCATTGCTACCAAATATTACATCCACATATACCTCAACAATTGTTAAATTATCTTTATCTATTTGTACATAAAGATTGCTATCAGTAGTACCTTTCTTGAACCCTTGTTGACGTATATATTTGTCAAGATGAGCATACCATGCTCCAGGAGCTTGCTTGAGACCATAGAGAGCCTTCTTTAACCTACAAACATAGTCTTCTTTTTCCAATAGTAGAAAACCTTTAGGTTGTTCGATGTAAACTTCTTCTTATAATTCTCCATTTAGAAATGTTGACTTAACATCCATTTGGTAGACTTTTATTTTTCTTGAACATGCATAGGCGAGAAACATCTGGATGGCTCCCATTTTGGCAACTGGTGCAAATGTTTCGTCGAAATGAATTCCTTCCACTTGTGCATATCCTTTGTAGACTAATATTGTCTTATTCCTGGTAACCTGTAATACTTCAACTATTTTTCTCCCCCTGAACCTTTAATGAAACTACCATCTTGTTAAAACTACCTTCTTGTCAATCATAGACTTGTGCCATATACTGCTGAATAGACTCCTCTTGTACAAACATTAAGGAGTCAACAATCTAGATTGTTCAAAATAGTGAGTCACCAAATGGGCCATCTTGACTTGAGTCATTATCTGAAGCAATTTCTAATTCCTCATGATCTTTTGCTCTTACAAATCCTAAAAGCATAACTATTGAAACCTTGTTATTTGCTTTGTCTTCCTGTACCTGTTTCCCTTTCAAGACCTTCTTATTCCTGCAATCTTGAGCCGTGTTCCCATAGTTATGACACTTGAATCATTCAATGTTGTCCATAGGCGATTCCATCTGATATCTGCAACCACGAGCACTATGGCCATAGTTATGGCATTTGAAACATTCAATATTTGGCCCATCTAGCACATATTTTCTTCTGACAAAATCATCGTGGCACCTGTCTCGTGATCCTACAAACTTGCTTCTAGGGTTTTGCAGATAATGATTGTACCTATCAAAAAATTCACAATCCCTAGCCATATGTCCATTATTATCACATAAAAATAAATAACCATTAAATAAACGAACATACCTAGAAGATTTTTCATTCTTCTTTGGAGGCAGTGTTGTAGTTTCTTGTGGTCCTTTGTTCTTGATTTCTTTGGTCCTGTTCTTTGGAGTTGCAACATTCTTCTTTGACTTTTCACTTTGATCAACTTCCTTCTTAGAATCATCTTGTGAAGCTGTGAAGCTTGTACCTTCATCAACTAGAGCTTCACCATCTTTAATTGCCTTCATTTTTGCTTCATATGTCTTATCTTGTAAGTATTCTTTTTGTGATTCCTTGAGTTTGTTGATCTCATCACGAGTTGCATCTATTGGAAATAATATTGAGAGAGGGGGGGGGGGGGGGGGGGGGATGAATCAGTATTAGCAAATCACTAACCTTTTCATTTCCATAATCAGATTCATATACGCTACTTCAGTTAAGGGAACTCGTGTGTACACGCATCTGTGTTTAATGCAACTAGCGTATATCCAGTAAACTTATGATTCAATTAATCCATTATATGTTGATATTTAATCAGTGAATCATAACTTCATTAACCATATAAATAGTAAATAGGTGCAGTAAAACAAAATAGATCATCACACATAAGAAACACACATGAACACCATGATATAAGGTGGAAACCCAACGCAGGACAAAAACCACCTGCTGCTGTCTTCCTTTAATATAAGAAAAACATGTTTACAATCTTGTATTAGCGCAGACTCATACCAGTATGCAGGCACCCACCTGTAGAAGGCTACAACCTTCTCTCATTCTCCAGCTACTACTAGAAGGGAGCTACAACCCCCTGGCTCTTGTATTAGCCAATATGTTTACTAGTACATAGGCGTCGACCTACTGAAGGCTCCAACCTTCACTTGTTTTCTAGCTACTACTAGAATGGAGCTCCAACCCCCTAGCTCTTGTACTACCCGATATGTTTACCAGTACGTAGGCGCTGGCCTACAGAAGGCTACGACCTTCTCTCTTCCTCCAGGGACCATGTTTCATAAATTTTCATACTCGATACTCTTGAAGCACAACACCATAATCTGAAGGCCACGTTTCATCCAATTTTCATACTGGACCCATCAACAACATTGAAGCACAAAATTAATCACCACTGCAATACACCCATCAACTACACCTACATCATCAATCTCTGAATCGCCCAACACTAAAACACTGAAAACTTGTCAACAAAACACAATCACCAGAACACAGAGCAGACCATAGAATTCTAAAACAACAACTAGATCCAAGTGCAACTTAAAATATCATACTTCATACTATATATGCTACTCTGATGAGTGAAACTAGCGTGTATATGTGCTTTTACCAAAGCGAACCCACGTATAGATCTACAAATATTTATTCATAACTTTGCAGCTATTCCACACATCAGTCATACTCAGATCATATCATTTATATAATAAAACATGTGTCAATAATTCAGATCTATTCTATCCATGATCAAACCACATAATAATAATACATTCCTAGCCTTATGATACTGATCCATCATCCATCATCAATCGCATAGGTGCATCCTTGGTTTAGATTAAGCAAAGCATCACAAACCCATAACTAGCATACTAGACCTCACACTTCATCAGATATTCATCACTTGCACACTTGCACTTTTGCCTAATGATCTTCTTCTGCTTATATAGGTTTAGGCCTCTCTCAATACCATGGTCCAAAGCCACGTAGGACCGATACCTTGAACCCAATACCTAGGGTCAATACCTCGGACCAAATACCATGGACCAATACCAAAATAACATGGTCCAAATACAACAGACCAAAACTTAGTTTTCCAACATGTACGCACCTTTCCTTCCGTGAAAGAGTGTGTGTATGTTATACACACCTTTTGGTCTCCTAACCGCATGCAAAAGCACCTTTGTCACGGTGAACCTACGTATACCTCTTTCTGATCATTAATTCTTTGCTATTAACCTGTTGCACTATGATTTGTCATCTGAGTGAGTTGCCATCAAGTACAACACCTGTATCATACTTGTATCATAATGGCAACAATCTTCCGCTTTGGACTTGATGGAAACAGCCACACCAAGTCACTCTCCCCCTTTGACATCAAGGGCAAAGGGCAGACCACGATATTCTCTCCCTTTGATATTCATTATGCTATACATACTCCCCCTGAGTACATGCTGAAATCTCTAATTGAACTCTCCCTTTGTACATGCTAAGATGTACCAATCCGTCCATGCTCCCCCTGAGCACATGCAAAGTCTGCAAAAATATTTTTCAAAAGAATAACATGACTCTACAACTCAACTAAGTGAGTATGACCTTCCTATCGCCAATGACTCATACATACA
>APFE030461365.1:0-10930 GCA_000404065.3 Pinus taeda | reverse complement strand
TTGATGGTGCTATTGTCCCTTTTATCAATAGGTCAATACAAAAAAAATTGGAGACTAAAGAATCTAATTTATCCTAGACTTGTTATGTCCATATTGCTTACAACAAAAAACCATCAGACAGTGAAGAAGGGGATCCTATTAAGTTCAGCCTTGGAGTATTAGAAAATAGCATGGCAACAAAAGAAGTGGAAGATGTCAAACATAATGTCACATAGGAAAATGTCACACATAATATGAGGGTACCAAAAGCATATGTCTGAATTAATGGCAACTTGGAGTTAATGATGATCATGCATATATGCTCAATCAAATAAGCCTAGATTATTTATTGCCTAATGGACTTTCATGTGCTATACTACAAAAATAACTTTCTATAAAGACATTATCAATGCTTATATCTACTCAATCCTAAGAAGAGTCCCAGAAATCCACAGTAAAAGAGTTTGTGGCTCCAAAACTTTACTTGTTGGCTATGTCCTCACAATATATGTGGAGTTTTTTGTAATACAAAAGTTGATTCAAAACTTGTTCCCATAGTAAATCTGGGCAATTGTATTTGTACTATTTTCAAAAATTTTGTTATTCCTATACTCCTATGTGAGACTAGTTACTTTGTAATGCATTTATAGTAGCTTTTCATTTATACATTAATTATTGCGTCATGTCATTTCCCAGTTTCCTAGAAATTTGTAAGTGGCATTTTTAAACATGTACCATTTCCCAATACCAAATGCACTTTTTGATTCCCAGTGGCAAGAATCACATTAAGTGGCAATGTTTTGTTTTTGAATTGTGTTTGTATGGTGAAGCGTGGACCTTAAAAGCGTATATATGGTAGTTGTTCCCCAAATTGTCCTTCAATGATATTGTACCACCACTTGATTCTATAAAGAAGTTGCAATCAATCCTTTACTACAAATATGACACCATAGTTCATGGTTTTGTGACTCATATTCTAACTGAAATTATATCAAATGATAGAACACAGTCATAGGTTGAAGTACTTTGTCCACTTAGAAATCATCTGATACTAGCCAACAGGATGGAAATTCATTAGTGAAGTCGATGGAATGCTATGCCACCACCATTGTTACATTACTTTAATGCTCTCAATAAATTCCTATCTGATTTGTTAGAGAAGGGCCATTTCATAGGAAAGGGGCAAGCAAACTTTAGGAAAGATTATCAGACCATTTTGCACATATCTTGGTCTTCACTCTCAAAAAGGACTTCCATTTTTTTTACTAGCATAACTTCCCATTACCTCGAAGTACAACACTCTAATTACTAAATGAGAGTTACAAAAATACTTGGACACATTAAAGGACAAAGCATACTAAAATAAATGTACCTACAAAAGTTGGTTCTTTAAATAGAGAAAAAGTTTTTCGACAAATAATGTAACTTCCCACTACCTAGAGAGACAATAATCTAATTACTAAAGGGAAGTTACAAAACCACTTGGACACATTAGAGGATAGAACATATAAAAAGACATGTCCCTATGAAAGGAGATGGTAATGGGCCCAAAAAATTCCTATAATCTAGATTAAAACACCCATGATATTCTCCCTACGCATTGAAATTGTCTAAACTTTTGAATAAACAATTTTCACCATATTTATAGACCATAAAAAGTCATAAAATAATCTGAATCTCCTTCTAATGTAATTGGATTGATACAGATAGTAGAGATACCATCCTTCCAAATTGTGAATTGGCCTTTACTAGTTATTGAAGGAGAACAATGATATGCTACTAGTGGTCTTGGCTTGTTCTATTGAAGAGGATATGTCATCCATATAAGTTATTGCATGATTAGTCAAAATCCCAGTTATATTTCATCTTTTGGACAGTTGGTCAACACAATTTATAATTGTAATGATTTCAAGATGTACAATTTTCTAAACTATTTCAATGTCCTCTAAAAGGAGGTAACAAAATAACCTAATTTTTTACTTTATTTTAAGTAAGGAGAAAAGTAGAAGAGATGAAGGAGGCTTTCTAGTCGTACAAGTACTCATAGAATCATTACTCCACTCTTTTTATCTCCAATCTCACTATTCTCTCATTGATACTCCTAAGATTTAGAGGCAACTAGTTTTAATTGACCTTAATAATCCTTTTATCTTCTAGAAACCATGTAGTAAAGCTTTTCTTCTTTCGATATGCAGGCTTTTGAACATGTATAATTAAAATTTTCAATATGGTTTTGTCCTCTTTGAGGTAATATGACAATTGTTTGACCCTAGGGGCCATGGCAGCTCACATCAATATAATCATTTTTTGGTCACCCCATAGAGGGAAACAAAACCTCTTCTCTATTGAATAAGAATGTAAACCTTCCAACCTTCCTCACAGCTCTAAGAACCATACGAAATTCAATGAATCTATCTTCCAAAATAATAGAAAGTGTCTGGACGATGTTGAAATAGCATATTAATGTTTCTTTGACTTTTATCTTATAGATATATGAGCAGAAGACACATCAAAGCATATCTCTTTAGACCTAAGTAGACTGATCCATCTCTATTGAGCCTTCAGAGACTACTCCTAAGTATAGGAAGACGTGAATAGAGGAAACTGAGGAGAAAGAGCATATGTAGATTTCAAAAAGGTTACAACCTTCATCCATCTATCATGGCCAAGACCAACCATGCTTACATGACAATAAGGCACTTTCCAATTCATGTCAAGGAGATGGAATTGATGTGATTAGTTTTAGATGCTGAGGAAAGGGCAGCGACATTAATGTTAAGATTGTCCCTCAAAGAAAGGTGGATTTGGGAGGATCAATGACATGCAAGGTACAAATACTATAGAGGATGTGGCATGGTACATCATGGTCGATGAAAATGCATTGAAAGAAAATGAACATGGCTAGAGAGGTAGTTTCATATTTCACAATGGGATAATCTGGCAGTGTAGTGCCCTCCTAGAAAATCGTATACATAGGAATAGACTGCATTTGAGGGTTTCCTTGCATCATGAGAATATCTGAGTGTGTTGGTAATGGGAGTAGTCTAGTTTACGGGAAGTTTAACCATATCCGGACACCGATTTGGCTACACTAAATACCCTGGTGATGTATGTTAAATGGGTATCCACAGGGTATCATAGATGGGTATGAACACAAGGACTTTATGCTAGATAGGGGTTTAGTTTTCATCATTTTGAGGGAAAATGAAGTGAAAAATCACTTATTCTATATAAATTCGATTTCAAATTAATAGAAATCATCAGGCCTCCAATGGAGTTTCACATATTGGTTTAACACCAACTAAAATTCATACAAATAGACAAAATATCCAAATATGTGTAGGGTTCATGTATTTCTTCTTTCACAATATCATGTTTCTCTGCAAAGGTGACTTCCTCAAAGTACTCACAAAATAATGTGTTGCAACTTGTGGCATTTTCTCCAAGAGAATTCACCATTGTTGCTACAATTGCTAGCCCTATACCCCATAACCCATCACATTGTCTATATTTATGCAACACAGAGAATGGACCCTCTTTGTCTCTGGAACTTGATGAAAATTCATCCCATAAGAAGTGACTAAATGTTGACAAACCTGAAAAAATCCCAGCAGACTGCAGCATCTCAGCACCCCCTCTAACACGCTAGAAATAAACAAAAATTCAAGATTACAGGAGCTGAATCTCTCCAACTATCATGTTGAAGCTAACTAATTACACATTGTGTGGGAAAATGCTTTTGAAAAACAAGCATCTAGGTATTAGGTGCTAGGAAACCTTTTAAGAGCATATCAATTAGAACTAAAGATAGGTTTATAACATTGTTTCTTTCAACACAACTGCAAAGAACATGTAGAAATCCCAAACTCATAAGAGAAACATCAGAAACGACATCTCCCACATTCTTCCTATCTATCTTTGATTCTCCATTTTCCTGGTACTTTTTATGTTGAGAATGAATAATCTCTAATAATGTTAGAAGCAATTCCAGGAGACATCTAAGCATTGTTTAAAATCCATCTAGAATAAATGGCATGATATCCATCAATGATATTAAGCGTGTGATCACTGTTTTGATCTCCTTTACATAGAGTGTCCAAGTTTCCATCCTATTTTTTGTTGATATTATACAGCTGGACATCCATCTCACAGAAATAAGCAAAAGTTGGGCCTATTTTAAGAGAAAATTTAGCATGTAATTTGTTGGATCGTAGGGCCTAACAACTGCATTGATGCCGATAGATAATTGAAAATATCTTCAACACACAATCCTATTGATTCTTCCGACAAGGTTGCATTTAGGTTTGTTTATCCCAACTTTATCCCCTATTTAGCAAGACACAATATGAGGTCCTATAAATAGAAGGATAAGCACCAAAATAGAATGATCCATAAATATTATACCAAAAACAAATAATGTAGGTAGAGTCTAGAGACATAACAAGCACAGAAAATGTTTTGGATAGGTATGATATTTCTCAAGCATCAATGAACTTACAACATTTTTGTTGAAAATTGACAAGGCTAACATAGTGATCCACATTTTTAATGCATTCAACTACAAATCTGCAAGACAAGAGGCCTTGTTTACACAACTAAAGATTTCTAATGCCTTTTCTTTCGCAGCCATGAATCCTTTGTCATCAGAGTGAGATCACCACTCTATACCCAATTCTGTTTCAAGAGATTCGGTATCGTAAATATACTTATCTTCACACAATGGATGAAGCTCCTTTAAACGAAATTGTTTATCAGTTTGCAAAATTTGATCTGTCTCCAACTTTATGAGGTACTTTGAAATTCTCTAAAAGGAACCTGGGGGAATTTTTTGACCTTCTAACTCTCCTTGAAGATGATAATACAAATCATTTACAATCAAAGCATGAAGTTCCATACCGTAGATTCCAATCAAATCAAAAGTATTGTTCATGTTTCAAATACAAGAAGACTATCAATTTCAATAGTACATTATCATGCACATAAAACTTAAAAATATAGCATCTTAGGTAAAGGATACAATCAACCATCAGTGGAGGAACTCCTTTATGGGAATAACTGTGAAGACATTTCAATTAAACATCAATACCCATGAATTTAATGGAAATTGTTATATTTATGTTTTACTTAAAAAACACGATTTACATCTCGGTCTATATCGTTTCTATAATTTAATAAAAAATTATGTATGTGTGTGTCCTATGTATTATGTTTTGGGGGATCTATGTGTCTGTGTCATACACTGTGATACCCATGTCAGGTGACTCTAACGCTTCTAGCTCTAGCAGGGAAGGGAGCTTGCAGGCCATAATTCTTCCTAAATCTGTAGGTCCATAAAAAGGAAAGAAGGTTTGCAAGACGACAAAGGAGGTGATTAGAGAAGCAGGTGAACATTTTCTCAATTTGGGACAGATGGGGAAACTGACAGATTATTTCCCCGGATCCATCCAACTATCTCAATGAAAATCATCTTGGAACATTTGGGGCTGCAATAGCAAAGGTAAGCTCCTATATCTGATAGATAAAATCAATAAAGTCGAACTGAATATTGTATTGTTATACGAAACCAAAATGAAAGCAGATAAATTGTTGGAAACAATTCAATACAACTGGAAGTTCAACGAAGTTATGTTGATAGACACCATAGAAATGACTGGTGAAATTGCGGTATTGTGGAATCCCCAACAAGTAATCTTCAAAGATTGGATTGGAACATGCTACTCTCTCAACGGATCATGTTGGCCCATTGGCTCGGATGTCTGGCTCAGCTTGACGATGGTTTATGGACCTTTCAACACTCATGCCAAGGAGTGCTTCATGAAAGACATTTATGCCTTGTGCCCTCAAATCTCCTCCCCCCTCTAGATCTTGGGTGGGGACTTCAATCTTATTCGGAACCTAGAAGAGAAAAGGGGAGGTTTCATAAGGTTTGATTCAAGCTCCATTTTCTTCAACGAGCTGATCGATGATATCCACCTAGCAGACATGCAAACAAAGATAGGGCTACACATTTGGAACAACTAGAGAGGAGGCACACACCATATCTCCCGCTGAATTGATCACTTCCTCTTGTCAGAAGAGCTACTCTTACAAGGCCCTCTCATTGAGGCTTCTATTTTTCCTTCTCTAGGCTTGGACCACTGGCCAATTTGCCTAAAGATGACGACCCTCTCTCCCCCAAAAAAGGATTCATTTCATTTCAAAAGCTTCTGGCTAAGGTGTCATGGATTTATTGAGAAGATAAAAGCTTGGTGTAATGCCCTAGAAGCTCATCTATGGAGGCACATGCAATATTTTAAGAAAAAATTCCAAGCTCTAAAATTAGGTTTGGAACCGAGAGGAGTTCGGGGATATCCTAGACGAGAAGCATAAGCTTAAGCAACAAATGGAGGAGATCCAAATGTAGATCATATGCGATGGTTGATATGAGGACTTAGCAATGCAAGAAGGACACCTACTAGCCCAGATGGAGGAAAGGTGAATCCAGGAGGAAACATTATGGCGTTAGAAATCTCGAATCCAATGGCTTCAAGAGGGAGAGTGGAACTTGAAATTCTTCCACCAATCGTTGATTAGTCATCACCAACATAATAAAACGAACTCTATCACTATAAAGGAGGGGGATTCCCTAGAAAAGCATAAAGGTATGGAGAGGGAATTGATTTCCTACAACTCTTCTCTCTTAACTGAAGAAGATATCAACATACCCAAAGATATAGAGAGAATCACCTGTCATATTACCCATCTTTTGATTAAGGATTAGAATTAGGCTCTTATGCGACATGTATCATATGAAGAGGTGGAAGAATTGGTGAAGAAAATGCCCTCTAATAAGGCTCCTGGCCTAAACGGCTTCACTTCGAAATTCTTCAAAGCATGTTGGCCTTTCCTAGGCCCTGAGATTGTAGATCTTATGGAGGAGTCTTGCCAAAGGCATCAAATTTGGTCAGGTATCAATGCTAATTTCTTCACCCTTATCCCTAAGACCAAAAAGGAAAATATCTTTGGTGGGTTTAGACCAATTTCCCTTTGCAATGTGATCTATAAAATCCTATTCTTTGTTCGGGTCTGAAGATTGAAGCCCATCCTTCACCACATCGTCAGGCAAGAGAAATATGTGTTTGTCAAGGGGCGACAAATTCTGGACAGAATAGTCTTCACTCTTGAAGTCATCCATTCTCTCATGAGCCAAAAGCAAAGGGGAACATTTCTTAAATTGGACCTCTCAAAGACCTTCAATCGGCTTAGTTAGTCTTACCTCATCTCGGTGATGCGAGCTTTTGGATTTGCAAATGAATGGTTGTGATAGATTTACTCAATGATATCTACCCCCTTCTTCTCTATCTTGGTCAATGGGGCCCCTTCCCCTACCTTTTGATCCTCTTGACGACTCAGTCAAGGAGATCCCATCTCACCATTTCTATTTATTATAGCAGCTGAGGGATTGAGTCATGCGATTAAGGTAGAAAAATTGTAGAATGATTTGAAGGGAATCCAAATCCTATGCACTAACATCTCAATGACCCACTAGCAAATTTGTGGACAATAACTTTATGGGGAAGTGATGGTTCGAGAAGCCTTAATGTACGATGGAATCATAGAAGAATTATTTGTTTTACCAGCATGTTCAGCACATTCCAACGTAGGCAACAATAGACTACCCAGTCCCTGGAACGACAATGATATACATAACACAGTAAAAAGGATGAGCAGAGCTACACATAGCTCTGAAAGCATAAGTGAAATACGTAGCACAAATTCACCACGCAGACAGCAAACCAACGTGGAAGTCTCCAGTTCCAACAGTAATGACAGCGCTGAACAAGGGGTAATGACCAGCGTTAATGATGACAGCACTGAAACCAACGTTAAAAGGATGAGCAGAGATACAAAGCAAAGATCTGTAAGCAAAAATGAAATACACAGCACGTCCACCCTTTCTAGCGGTAAAGGTAGCAGCAATGAACTGCACAGCCCAGAAAATTCACCACGCAGTCCCGGGAGCATGAATAGACAACAAACCAATGTGGAAGTCTCCAACATTAATGATTCCAACAGCGAAGAGTCCAGGCAGCGCAGCCCCCAAAGTATCCAAGCCATCATTGTGGAGAGACCCCAAGCCACAGGTGCAACACCTAAGGCTAATACCGCAGAACCCAGGTACGAAACCAATAACATGTCAATTAGTAATAATATAGATTCTAATTACCCTAGAATAAAGAATAATCCAAGAAATATTAAATTAAATTATAAAAATAGGATGAAAAAGATTAATAAAGACCATAATAGTAAAGAAAACCAAACTAGAAACCATGTAACTAATCCCAGCTCCATAATTGATAACATAGAAACCAGGACAATCAACAGAAAAGTAGTTAATATCACTACATATGAATTAGAAAAGGAAGAAGCAGAGTTCTTGGAAAAAGGACTAAATTTCACCCTTGCACCCATCAAAATCCCTAATGAAGAAATTATTTGCAACCTAGAAGATGGGATCAAGTCTCTAAATGATAATGATAAAGAACTCATTAGACAGGAGTGTGCAGTCATCTTACGAAAGGCTAAACCTCCTAGAAGAAACCTGAATCCTGAGCAGCTGAAAGCCATAAAGAGTATGAGAAATAATGAGGACATTGTCATTCTCAAAGCGGACAAGGGTGGAGCCATGGTTGTTATGAATCATGATGATTATGTAAACAAGATGAAATACCACTTATACAATAGTGGGAGCTACAAAAAACTGGAGACCAACCCCATCTCTAAAATTAATAGATTAGTAAAGAAGGCTATTAAGGAAACTAATCTAGATGACAAACTGAAAAAGCGCCTCACCCCTGATAGTGAAATCACTCCTAGAATCTATGGAGCCCCTAAGGTGCATAAAAAAGATGTTCCCTTAAGACCTATAGTAAACACGATTGGTTCTCCCACTTATGAATTAGCAAAACATGTTGCTAGCATCTTAACCCCCCTTGTTGGCAAGACAAGCTCTTACATTAAGGATTCCAATCAATTTGTCAAGTTCATTAAAGATACAAAATTAGACCCGGAAGACAAAATTGTCAGTTTTGACGTAGTCCAACTCTTCACCAAGATCCCCCTAGAAGAAGCTATACAAGTAGTTAAATAAGTGGCTGACCCCCAAACCGCAAAACTGGCTGAAGTATGTCTACGCTCTACCTTCTTCTCTTTCCAAGGTGAGATATTTCAACAAACTTCATTCGTTGCCATGGGATCACCTCTTTCACCTATTGTAGCTAATCTCTACATGGAAAAATTTGAGAAAAAGGCACTTGATTCATACCCTTTAAAACCTAAGTACTGGATTAGGTTTGTGGATGACACCAGCGTCAATTGGCCTCATGGTGATAATGAGCTTAGAAACTTTTTGAACCATCTTAACAGCTTATCAACTGACATTAAGTTCACAATGGAGACAGAAGAGAATAACTGCATACTGTTCCTGGACATTCTCCTCATAAGAAAGGAGGATGGATCCATAGGTCATAAGGTATTCAGGAAAAAGGCTCATACAAATAACTACCTCCATGCCGATTCACATCACCATCCAGCCCAAAAGATGGGTGTGTTGCAAACCCTCTTCACTAGAGCTTGGAGAATCTCAGATGAGGACCATGCTAAAGAAGAGATCACTTACCTAAAAAGAACTTTTTCCAACCTAGGATACAAAAGCAAGAGCATCCTCAAAGCCATTCATAAAGCCAAGTCCGGAAACAATACAAACAAATCTATTAACCCCATGACTTCTAATGCCTACCTCCCATACATTCAAGGTGTCACTGACAAGCTTGCCAAAGTTCTCAAAAAGAAAGATGTCAAAACCTCGTTCAAGCCCTTATCAACCATGAAACAGAGAATGAGATCAGTTAAGGACAACCAAGAGCAGCTGCAACAAAAAGGTGTGTATATCATCAACTGCTCTTGTGGAGATCAATATATAGGAGAAACTGGCAGGTCCGTGAAGATTAGGCTCAAGGAGCATAGTGCTGACATCCGTAAAGAAAGAACTCGCTCTTCAGTGTTAGCTGAACATGCTGGTAAAACAAACCATCATATCTGCCTAGAAGACACTAAGATTATTGCAAATGAAAAACACCATTTCAAGCGCAAAGTTCGTGAGGCCATTGAGATCATTAAACACCCTCGAAACCTCAATAGATATGGAGGCTTGGAAATTAGTAAAAACTGGAATCCTCTCCTCTCCCCCATGGATTAAGCTTACCCTCCCCTTCCACCTTCTTCTCTGTCTATAAAAATTCTAACCCTTTCATCAAGTGTGTTCCTCAACAAGCTATAATATTAAGAGGCTTAATTAAAATCCTTCCCCCTTAACCCAGAAACCCTTACAATCCATTGAAATGGTATTATATTATTTAAATACATCAATATATTCTCATATTTTAATAAAAATAAATAATATAATATAATAATTAAATTAATAAGTTAAATATAATACTATTAATACTAGTATAATAATATAACAAAATAACAAAGGTAAACTTATATATATGTGATAAAAAAAATCATTAAATATAATAATCATAACAAAATTCATATTAACTTAATATAATAAATCAATAAAATCATGAAAATAAGATTAATACAATTATAAATCAAATAAATAATTTAATAAATACTAATAATAATCAAATGAAATTATAACAACTATGATAATTATATAGAAGAATGGTAAATAAAAACATAGAGATACATACATATAAAAATCAATTTCATTATATGCAGATTAAATACAATATGGAAATAAATTAATAAATAAAATTAAACAATACATATATATCTAAGTATAGAATAAATTAATTAACAAACAATAAAGCATAAATAATAATAATTTAATAGATAAACAATTATAATAATTTAAAAACTTTCAAATTAATTAATATATTTAACATAAAAATTAATAATAAATACC
>APFE030461361.1:14391-51528 GCA_000404065.3 Pinus taeda | reverse complement strand
GAATAAGGAGGCTGGGATTGATACCCACCTGAATAAGGAGGCTGGGATTGATACCCGCCTGAATAAGGAGGCTGGGATGATACCCGCCCGAGTAAGGAGGTTGGGATTGGTACCCACCTGAATACGGAGGTTGGGATTGACACCCACCTGAATACGGATGCTGGGATTGATACCCACCTGAATGAGGAGGCCGGGATTGGTACCGGCCTGCATGCTGAGCCGTCTGGCTAGAAGGTTGTCCTGGTCGGATCTGAGACAGCCCTATTCGCCCAAAAGATTGAGCTTGCTGAGTGAGGGGTTGCCCTTGCACAACCGAGGATTGTCCTTGTTGACCAGATGGTTGCTGAGTAGTAGGCTGGCCTTGCTGCACGTAAGGCTGGCCCCCTTGCCCAGAAGGGTTGCCTTGCTGGTTTCCGGGTTGACCTTGCTGACCATAAGGTTGTCCCTGGTTCCCATAAGGTTGCCCCGAAGGGTAGCCTTGCTGGGTACCGGGTTGTCCTTGTTGAGCATTGGGTTGTCCCGGGTTTCCAGAAGGTTGCCCAATATACGTAAAAGCCGGACCACTAGAGACCATAGGTTGTCCCTGATTGGGTTGTCCTTGTGAGCCTCCCTGCTGACCTGGGTAATTTTGGCCAGCATACTGCTGCCCATGATTAGGCTGCAAGTAGGGTTGTTGACCCTGGTAGGGTGGTCCTTGTTGTCCTTGCCCCTGATGATATTGGCCACCACCATACCCGGTGGTACCCCAAGCCACGTTCAATGGAACGGAAGCCTCGACATAAGGATCTTCAGGCAAGGAGGTATACAAGTAATGATTCTCAGGATCATAATACGGGCCTTGCCCATCTGGGCTCTGGACATTACGCAAGTACTGAAAATATGCCTCCTCTACCGTCATATGATCAGAAGCAGGAGGAACACCACTTGTGGGGTGCACAACTCTAGGAGTATGTGTCGATTGACCACTTTGCGATGGACCTCGAGACGGGCCTGCAGCAGAAGTGACAGCAGATGATGCTATGATGGCACTAACAACTGGAGTTGACGACGCGACACAGACGGTCGGGTTGGATGGGACTGCTGTAACAGCAGTATGGTGAACTTGGGAAACAAATGGTCCTGTGGTAGGGATGATGTTTTGATCCCAAACAGAAGAGGAAGCTGCAGAGTTCATAGCATCCCTCAAGGATCTATAGCGCGTCGGCACCGTGATACCCAAAGGTGTAACAGTGTAGGGCGTAGAGATGATTGGGGATGTCGCCGAAATGGGAGTATCAATACTCAACATGACGGACGGCCCACTCGACACAGGATAGGTGTCGCCCATATCGGAAGAATCCATCGGAGATGGGACACCGACAGGAGTGGCGGGGAAAATCCTCTCAGAGGGCTCCCAAACAGGGTTCCAAGAAAATTCGTAGAATTCGTCCTCTGGAGCTCGAGAATTCAATGGTTGGATGCTCGTAACAATGGGAAGAGCATCACAAACCGGTGTTTCAGGGGCTACATAAGATGGATACCCTTGGTCACTTGGGACAGGAGATGGAGTTGATGGATCCGCCAGGATGATCAAACAAAGACCCTAAGCAAGCTAACGATAAGAGACACTACTCAAAACTAAGCGCACACAAGATCTAACCAGGTAATGTTATCGCGACCGAATAAATGTTTTAAGACACATGAACTAAACTTGACCTTTTCATGTTTCAAGAGTTTTTCATGTTTCAAGAGTCGAGAAAAGGACGAAAATATGACTCTAGTCTCCTTTGAATGTTTAATGAGCACGAAGTGACAAGACGCTCACTTACACCTTTTCTTTTAAGGAGTCCGAAAAGGATCAAAAGTGACTGCTCTGGAGATTCTAAGCAAAGGGTTTACCAAGAAATCCGTAAAACTGCTTATACACCTTGGCAATCGTATGAGAACCAAGGACTTTCTGTACTGCAGTCAATCTTCCCGAATGATGTGTTCGATGCGTTACGGCTCACAAGGCGGCAGACTCGGCTTCCTATGGATAAAGGATGAAAACCTAGTGGAGTCTCCCCATATGTACGCGACGGTACGTAGGAGCCCAAATCCGTGCTAGACCACAAATGAATCACACCAAGAGGAATCACCCAACCTTAACGCGAAAGCAAGAGTGACTAGGTTTAACGACGCCGGAGCACGTCTCTAGCCTAGACGTCTAGATATTTGCGTTAAGTTCCAATGCGTTTTTAAGTAAATTCGGTTTATTTTACGGTTGATCTTGAATTAAGTTTTGATTTCAGGTCCTACCGTGTGATCTCTCACAATTACTTAGATGCAAACTACATGCCAAAGACTACCAGTTCATTCGATGAATTCTAACTATGAGAAGGTTAAGAATTTTTCGATCAAACAAAATGAACACAAGAAATCAAACAATCTAATGCAGCTAATGGCAAGGAAACGAAACTTTTCTTTTGAGAATACAAATCAATGAAATGTTCTCTTTCCCTTTTAACTATTGAATGCAAAAGATATTAGTTTGATTATTTTTTTTCCAATGGCACAAAGCACTTAAAATGAATTTTGAGAAACAACAACACCGATCAAAAGGAATAAAATCACCCAATGAAAACACAACAAAGTTCCCAAGACACCAAAACAGTTTTCCAAATCAAAGGAAAAACTAAGGCTTGTTCGAGCTATGTAATCTAAGCTCAACAAGACAAAAAGGAATTCAAACAAGGAGGAAGCAAATCGCTTGGAAAACAACCAAAAACACTTCAACAATCACTGAGCAAGCGTAAAAAGCAAATCTAAAGTTGGTTGGTCAAACGAGAAAGCAAGATTTCCACGGAAGGCTTGACACACACACGGCCACTGGATGACCTAGGGATAGGGTGCGAAATCAATAGAGAAAAGAAAACACCCGGAGGATGGGAGTTAAAACCAGTCAAACAGGGATTCAACACATTCCAGCAACTGTAAAGGTCATGGCAAGATACAAACCAAGCAGCGAAAGCGAAGAGGAAGGTTTTGCAAAACCGAAAAGCAAGCAATAAACGAACCCTTGTGGAACAAGACTTCGTAAGCAAGTATCTCAAAGCTCAGACAACAAAAATCAAGTCATAGACCAGGTGGAAAGAGCAGGGGATAGTCAGACCAACAGGATCAGGAGACAAAATTGAACAAAATTCAATTCTACAGGATCAGCGCGGGTGACCCTCAGCAATTGGGCGCTGACCGAACAACTCGCGTAGAAACTTTGCGTTGTCAGCGCGGAAGGACACGACTTAAGAGCGCTGGCTCGAAATCAAGGTCAGCGTGACTGTTAAACGTACAAGCGCGATGACAGTGAAGTCAAAGAAACAGATACGCGACGTCAGCGCGATTGTTTTGATATAAACCGCGCTGAGGCTAAAAAACAGGCAGAATCAAACCAAAAGTTCCCAGACCAAGGTAATAGCTTTTTGAACAATTAAGGCATTTCCCAGAGTGGACCAGGAAATCTAAGAGTAGAGAACTAATCCCCAATCTTTGACAAGAGAATAACAATCAAACTCAAAAACAAGGATGAACAATAAGAGACACAGGAAACGTCCCCAGCGGAGTCACCAAATTGTTGGAGAGGTAAATCCCCTCTACGGATAGAGGCGATCCCTATTAGCCTAGAAGGGGTCTAGCAACAATCAATCAATGCTACTATGCAAGCTCCTAATTGCAATTAAAAGGTAGGAAAGGAGCACCTACTTGGATTCCAGCACTATTGTTTGATGAAGAGATGCCGCTCCCACTCCTTTGCTTTGGTCGATCACGATCCTCCACTATCCTCGTGGATGGACACCTGCACATGCAAAGAGAAAACAAACACAAGCGTGAAATCTAATAAAAGCAATTATACATCAGTCAGAAAGGATGTAATTCACATTAACCATTACAAAGAAAAATGAGAATGGAACCATAACAGTAGTCATCTATTTATTAATCAATAACAGAGAAAGGTAAAACCAATGTTCTGACGTTGAGTCCTTCTCAAGAGGGTCCAGCCAGCAAGTCTCATAAGCATTCACCCTTGGAGGTAGATCTCCCAAGACAAACAACTCTCTCTCTCACACAAGATAACAAGACTTCACAACCTTCCTTAAGCTCTCTAGTAATCCACACTTAACACACCAACTACCTATTAGGAGCAGCACTAAAACACTATGAATTCCACTCTGTCAAAAACTAGCTGCTCATGGCAATGGTAAAGGCTTATATAGGAGAAGGAGTCTCCATGAATGGTGGAAGGATAAGCTTATCTCCAAGAAAGGTGGCTCATATGACAAACAGACATGCCATAGAAGGGAGGGCGACATTCACAAGGCCAACAACCAGGTCTGGAGTCATTTGGAAGGCTGGATGTTAGAACAAACTTGCCCAAACAGGATCAGCGTGGGTACATAACTGGACTGGAGCGCTGACGTCGCATCTTAATAACGGAGGAGGCTATGTCAGCGCGACTTAATACAAACATAGGATGCGCTGGTTCATGAAATTCGACCAGCGCGGAAACCCGTGTGCTTCCATGCTGGCTGCGCATCAGTTGCACTAGAAGCCGCCAGTCAGTGCGGTTATTTTAATAACAGTCACGATAATGAAATAAACGTTGGCAAAGAGGGTCATTTGGCCAATTCAGAGAGCATGAGCATGATGGATTTGATGTCATGACACAGTAGGGAGACTGACAGGGAGACAGTGACAAATTACTGTGTAACACATACTATACTTATGTTTAATCCAACTAACTTAGATGATGTATCAGTTCAAGCAACTCATCTAGAAGCTAGAGGTAAAAATGTAACCCCAGATGTTGAGAAATCATCCAAACCGATTGAAAGCAAGAATAAAGGCAAGAAGGAACCAAAATGGAAGGAGAGGAAAACAAACATTGTGAAGAAGGATAAACCTTCATGCACTCATTGTAAGAAGGAAGGACACGATGAGGCACATTGCTGGTCTTTGCATCTAGAATTGAAGCCTAAGAAGTTTGGGATAAAAGAGTGAAAGAATGTTGTTGTTGTTCAAAAGGACTTGGGATCAGACTCAGGTGACGAGACAATGGTTATACCTATAGGTATAAAAGGTAAAGATTCTAAAGCATCTACAATTAATTCTTCGCATTTTGTTGATAATGATAATGGCGAGAGGAAAAGAAATGAGCTATCTCATATTAAAATCATTTCCAAGCATACTAAAATTGATACTTTATTTGATAGTGGATCACAATTTAATTTGATTTGTGAAGCAATTGTACATAAGTTAGGTCTGGAAACAAAACATCATAAAGAGCCATATCCATTAGGTTGGGTGTGTGATAAAACTAAGCTACAAGTTATGAAACAATGTAAACTTCGTTTTGCTCTTGGGTCAAAGTTTGTAGATGAGGTTGAGTTAGACATAGTCCCATTGGACATATGTGGAATTGTATTAGGAAGTCCATACTTATACTAAAGAAATCCTATCTTCTATCGAACTGAAAATAAGTATCAACTCACTAAGGATGGAACTGAATATATTGTAAGGACTCATAAGCTCAAAGATAATTTCTCTCTAATAAATTCAGAATAGATGAAAAGAATTTTAAATTCAAGTAAGCAATTTTTACTTGTGATTGTAAAAGCAAAGGATATTGATAAATCAGATGCATTCCAAGGCTGTAATCCTAAACGTAAAGAAAATCTAGTTAAAGTTGTTTCCGATTATGATATTTAGTTTCAAGAGCATAAAGGGCTTCCACCCAAGCGAGAGATAGAACATGAGATTTATTTGCAGCAAGATGCTCCGCTACCTAACATTGGAATGTACAAGTTATCAGCTCTAGAGAATGAATAGATAAAGAAGAAAGTACAGGAGTTGCTCGATCAAGGGTTTATTCAACCAAGCACATCACTGTGCGGATCACCTATTGTGTTAGTGTGAAAGAAAGAAGGTCCGTGGAGAATGTGCATTGATTTTAGAACACTAAATAAAATCACAATAAAGAATCGTTATCCTCTTCCTCGTATAGATGATTTGCTAGATCAGTTAAAAGATGTAATTTACTTCTCTAAATTGGACTTGTGAAGCGGTTACCATCAGATCAGAGTTGCAGAATAGGATGTATGGAAGACTTCTTTCAAAATGAAGCAAGGACTCTATGAATGGTTGGTTATGACTTTTGGCTTAACTAACACTCCAGCTACATTCATGCGAGTCATGAATGATGTATTTAAACCATTTATTGATGATTTTGTAATAGTCTATTTAAATGATATTCTTGTTTTTAGTAGAACATGGGATGAACATGTAAAGAATGTAAAGAAGATTTTAGATGTATTTAAAAGAGAAAATCTCTATGTAAAAATGTCAAAATGTGAATTTCGCATAACATCTTTGAATTATTTGGGTTATATTGTAGGGGGTGGTGAATTGAAGATAGATCCCTTTAAGGTTGAAGTCATTGTAAATTGGCCTAAGCCCAATACTTCTACAGAAGTTAGAAGTTTCTTAGGGGCAACACAATATTGGAGAAAGTTTATTGCTAAATTTTCTTTGATTGCATCTCCTTTATATGCTTTGACAAGTGTGAAACAGATGTTTTAATGGGGAGGGAAACAACAAAAAGCCTAAAACACATTGAAAGAAAGGATCATTACAGTGCCAGTACTAGCACTACCAGATCTTCAGCATCCATTTGAGATCGAGATAGATGCAAGTGAATATGCCATGGGGGCAGTCATGATGCAACACCGAAAGCCCATATGATTTCATTATGAGACATTTACATCGGCAACAGTTAACTATCCTACATATGATAAAGCATTGTATGCATTAGTTCATAGTGTTGAAAAGTGGAAAAATTACATAATGGGTAAAGAAACAATCATACATACAGATCATCAACCACTTCAATATTTACACTCACAAACTAAACTACAACAATTAAGACATTACAAGTGGATGGGTTTTCTACAGCAATTTCATCTTGTTATCAGATATAAGAAGGGCATACATAATAAGGTTGCAGACATGTTATCAAGACCAATTATAAATGCATCCACAATGCTTAAGCATAATTTAGTAATTCATGAAAGTTACATAAAACAATATGATCAAGAAACAGATTTTAAGGATGTATATGCAACTTTAAGTCATTTCAAGTAGGTAGAAGAATTGGATTATTTCATAAAGGACAAACGCTTATATCATTTGGGAAAATTATGCATTCCACAAACTGAAAGAGTTAATGTAATTCGAGAAGCACATACTTCTCTCATATCAGGTCATTTTGGTGTAAGTCAAACAATTTCACAATTACAAAGGTTCTGCTATTGGCCACGAATGAATGAGACGGTTTCTAGATATATTAAAGGATGTACTATGTGTGCTACAAGCAAGCCAAGTAATAGAAAATTATTCTTGTATACTCCACTTCCAATTCCTTCTCGTCCTTGGGAAAGTGCTTCCATGGATTTTGTTAGGGGGTTGCCAAAGTCTAGAAAGGGTCATGATTATTGGTATGTAGTTGTGGATAGGTTCAGGAAGATGTGTATTTTGACACCATGTAATAAATAGGTCACAGTTGAACAAACTGCAAAGTTGTTCTTTCAAAATGTGTGGGTTCATTTTGGTTTACCCACTTCTATTGTATGTGATCGAGATTCTCGATATGTTGGGAAATTTTGGTCAAGTCTATGGGAGTCAATGGACACAAAGTTAAAGAAGAGCATGACATTCCATCCACAAACTAATGGTCAAATAGAAGTGGTAAACAGGAAAGTGATACAGTTGCTTCGAGGATATTGCAGCAAGCATGCCAAACTTTGGGATGAGCATTTGTGTTATGTGCAACATGCTTACAACCATGCAAAACATTCTTCTACTTAGAGATCTCCTTTTTGAGACTTATTTTGGTTTTATACCAAAGTCTCCCTTGGATTTTGTCTTTGGTAAGGAAATAATAGTTGATGGACATAATGATGTGGACAAAGCAACCAATTTCATTGAACAAATCCGGGAAATTCACAAGGCAGTACAGGAACAGCTAGAAAAAAGCCAAGCAAAGTATAAGGCGTGACATGACAAACATCAAGTTGAGCATAGTTTTCAAGATGGTGATCAATTCTAGTTGTATATCATAAAAGAAAGACTGCAAGGGGAAGGTAAAAATTTGAAACCAATTAGATATGGTCGTTTCAAAATACTTGATAAAATTAGTGAAAATGCTTTATGCTTATATCTACCAGCCTACATGCAAATATACTTTGTCATAAATTTTGAAAAATTATGATTATATGAACCTTCATTGATTGAAGATCGTGAAGGACAAGGTCACCTACCTTCCATTGAAGATTTATTGCCCGAGTATCTCAATGAGTTACAGGAGGACGCAATTCTTGATAGGAGGATAAGAACTTCGCGAAGGGAAAATGTTGAGTATCTTTGAGTTGGCCTCAAAGGTACAAATCCAAGTAAAGCACGATGGATAGATATTGGAAAAGTGAGGGAACTTTATCCTCACTTACTTGATAGCTAAAACCAACTTTTGGTTGACCAAAAGCTTCTAGTGGGGAGGAATGATCCAAAATGGATTCAGTTTCACCTCTAGATCAAAAGTCTTCAAATGTAGGTGAAGGTAGGCTCAAGTCAAATTTCTCGTTAATATGAATTCAATGGTGCAAACAATGTGTAAATCCGAGTCTGGATGAAGAAATTAGGGCCAATTAAAGATTTAGGTCAAAAGTCAATGCCTACATCAGCAGGACACGTGGCAACCCAGGAATGAGTCACAGGTTTTGGATGATCTCAGTGCAGAAGGAGACATGGCAATCTATGATTGGTTCATACCACAGGCAATTTGATCAGTGAACGAGAGCAGAGATCGTTCAATCAAAGGAGATCGACGCATATCGCGTCAAGACATGCAAGCAGGTTATCTTTGAAAACGGACATGATGAGGATATTCAAAAGAACTTAAACCTCTTTGAGTTCCAGCAGGGAAGTGGTAAATGATTTATCATGTGCCTCAAAGGCCGAAAATGGGTTTTTAGAAATATACATCATTCCACTCAGCGGTCGACACGTAGCATCCTGAAATAGCTTTTCTCACATGCTTTCAGAGGATTAACCGACGTACTAGTTCGAGATTAATATTGTGCAACAGTTGTCAGATCAAGCAGGATAGATCAACGGTGGAGATCGTTCAAGAGCAGTCGACACGATAGGCGTTGGATTGTATGGTATAGGGATCTGTACCGGGAAAAGGCTGGATGATTAGGGTCAACTCCATGCCCGTCGGTCCTTTGGTTTATCCTATGTTTTTAATGTAATCATATTATTCCCCGTTTATTGAAGTTTGTAACTAAACATGGTATATTAATACCATATTACCAAAAATGTTGACAGAGTGTGGTTTTGAACTGTTCCAGGGGGTCTGGAGGTCATATTGGCCAAGTACGGTCGAGTGTATACTCGTTTTGACTTGAACACTCATGCTGAACACATTGGTGAGATCCATTTTCGTGTTTGAGACTCTGTTTCTAAGCTCACATCTGTAACAGCAATTTGAAGACATAATAGAGAGGTCAGCACTGGAAGCGAAAGGACCAGGAGACATAGCCAGGAATTCTGGTGAACTATTTATTAAATTTGGTTGTGTTGATGTGTTTGAATGTGTTTTCTAATTGTTTAATTGTTTATGTTATTCACAATCTTTTCGATCAGTTGCACTAAGTAACATAGGCAACTTCACACAATCTATAATACCTTTTTCATTAACGGATCATAGACTCTGTTTCAAGTGGTTTTTGTTTTTTGGTAAAATTTCAAGAGGTTTATAGATCTATAGTTAGTTTTACTAAATTCTATATAGAAAAGAGAGCCTTTGCACTAGAGTGGAGGAAAAACAAGCTAACTAATCTTTAATTGGCCATAATTTCCTCATCCAAAGTCTGTTTTCAATGATTTCTTGTTTTGGGAGAAATTTTGAGAGGAATATAGATATGTAGTTAGTTTAATCAAATTATGTACAGTAAATTCCATAATTTGATTTTATACACACGATCTGTTATTCTTTCATATAAAAAAACAAAAACAAAAATTCAAACTTAAAATATCTTTAGATCTGAAGAAAATAGAAATAATAGAGATTCAAATCAATCCATATAGCCAGAGAGAACACAGTGGAAGACCACAAAAACAATATCCAAAGTGAAAAATAAGAGATCCCAAAGAAAACAAGGAAAAATAGAATAATCTCTCATTCAAAGCACTAATTATGTTGTGGCAAAATTCACACACAAGGAACGGTTTCTCCATAACCCTATGTCCCTAGAAATATTACCAAATAGAAAAATATATGACTAACTCAATCATAGATATAAATTCTTATCTATATGCATAAGCAGCCAATCATGCATGTAACCTCTACATTAAGGATTTGGGCTCACACCTGCAACCCTCGCAGATTGGTGAAGGGTGTTGGGTTCGATGCAGAAAGTCTATGATCTAACCAAGAGATCTCACTATTGGTGTCCGAGTGTGAATGAACTATCCACCCTTTTCCACATTAATTCATCAATCTGGGTGCGTACAACTTTCAAGGTAACACGTAAGGTATATGTAGGGGAAAGGTTGCAATCTTACATTAACCAAGGATTCATGGCTAAAGAATCAAAGTATCATTGTAACAGTAATTAGAAATAAATTGTAGAACTTAAAACGCATTCACAATAATCAATAAATATATGTAATAGCAATAAGGAATTAACACACAATAATGAAAACAACACACATAAAAGAAATACGCATCACCTGATCAAAAGAGCAGGCCCAGCTCTCTGATCAAGGATGCGTTAACTCACAACTAAGAAGAGAATAACAACTTGCTTGTATTTGATTAATATGTAAAGAGTTGTTAAAATATATGCCTCTATGCGGCTAACCCTTCACACAGGAATAAAATCCCTTTTATACAAATACATGGGAATGAAATATTCCCTAAAACCTGGCAACTAATGCCCAAAATATGAAATAGTTCAGAAAAACAACTAATTGTCGAGAGAGTGAGAACAGAAAAGATCCAAAATAGGCTTTGAAAGTAGCTACAAATTGGTTATGTTTTTGCAACGTTGCCGAACAGCTGTTTTGAACGTGGTATCACTGCTGCAAGATGTGAAGGCCATACCTGTTCACCGGAATTTGCAGAAAAAACAAGGTTTAGTAGTTCGCATAGGAAAAATCCTCGTGACCTTACTTCATCAATTAAATATTCCAAGAGACTTAGAAAGAAATGTTACCTCATAGAGTTATCATAATAAATGCATTTCATTTGGTACGAAAAGGATGAAAGGATAGATGAAAATATAAGGAAAGAATATGCAGATTTTCTGCCCAACATCTTCCCCCAACTAGCCTTTTGCATGCCCTCATGTAGCTCACCGCTTCCATAGGTCTAGGTTAGAATGGCTGTAGTCTGGGTGAGATCATACTCATCTGCCATGTCTGTTCCTGGGGGTCTGTACCCTTCTGTGAGAAGAACATCCTTCCACTAATCACCTAATACATTGTAAGTTGGGGTGTAATACTCTGCGGGCAACCAAATGTTGGGGAGCTTGAATCGAAGTCCCATCCATTGGACCTCGCATGTTTGCAAGCATGCTACATATCTTGGCACATGACTTAGTGCCCACCAAAAATTTGGTGCTCAAAAAGGTTCCCTGTTCTAGACAGTTGTAGGTGACATCATCTGCCTCTTCTAACAACTATCAAGGGCCTCATCTTGAAACGTGATTATTTGTTTTACATAATGGTCGATACACCACTTTTGTGTCCTCAGCATCCATTCTCTATTTCCCTCAATCTCTAAAAAAGTATTGTGCTTATTTACATAGTCGCAGACCGTTCATGCTCCCCTCTCATCATAAGGGACTTCATATTTTTATTTGACTCAAACATATTAGAAGCCTTCGACCAGTTTATCTGGTTGATAGTATAGGAGGTGAGAGCCCTTAAATGAGTGTCCCCCACATATGGGACTGGGTTAAATTCTTTGTCATTGCGCAGGAAGTATCCATGCAGATAAAGCTCACACATCAAATGTTGGGTTACAAAATCATGCATTCTCAGTATACGGAGGAACTGTACAAAGTCCTCGATTTCATGATTGACCTCCTTCTTAACACTTTCAAAATAGAAGAAAATAAATTTCTCATGCAAGAACAAGGCATAACTAGAAGCAGGAGGGTGGCATGCCATTACTTGTTGTGTCAAGCTGAACATCTATTCTTTGTCAGTCTTCAATTCCAGCACTCTCCCTTCCAACCGTTCTACTTTGAGTTGTTGCTTTACATGCCTCAGCTGTAATGTGTCCACTCACTACATATAATAAAAGATAGCCTTGGACGACTATTCTTGCAGCCTTTTCACCTCATTCTGATAACAAGCCATGGTGGATTTCCAAGTTTGAATCTCAGCTATTAAAGAGAATTCACCATCGTTGAACAAGTGCTTGATAGGATCCTTTTGAGTAGCAGCAGAGGTCGTCGACACATCATCTGCCTGTTTTTCTGCTTTGACAACCATGGTCTTAGGCTTCTTAGCCCATCGTTTATACTTTTTTACCTACTTCTTTAGTCAATGCACCTGTCTTCTCAGCCTTTGAACCTTTGTTTTCAACCACTTCGTGTCCCTGAACTATAATTGGTATTTCTTTTTAAGGGACGACCTCCTCTACTCCATAGTTCTATCCATTCCTACTTAACAACCACTTCATCTGGTCATGTGACTAGTTCAGCAGGTGGCATATTACTTAGAGGAGTATCCACTAGTCCTTCTACTAGATTCTTTGTCCTTGGTTCCTCCCTCTCGGGAGTAGTTGATTCTTTTTTGACAACTTGAAACACCATCCAAGGAATTTGAAATCGGGTCAATGCCTACATGACCAGTAATCAAACCAGCCCATGATTAGTGATAACTACTACAACTTGTCGTGAACGTTGGGCAAACTATGCCATCAATTGGAGGCTCTTTAGCAAAACTAAAGGCATTTTCAAAGAGAATACCCCTGATTGTGGAAATCGAAGACGAGCTAACACAATAAAATGATACTTGAATATAGTGGTGTACCGTCCTTTGTAGGTTATGTATTTCATCACAAAACCTACTATATCGGCCTATGGATGTGGTAATGAGTTCCGGTCATACCCCTAGCCTTTTTGGATGACACTCTCATCGGCTTGCAGAAATACTTCAGGAAACTCTGAGAGGGAAGTCGTTCGTGAAAACTAGCTCTGTCCCTGTTGAGGCAATCCACTGACTTCTATAATAACTTCCTCTATGACAGGGATTTCTATCCCTCTAACCCTAGATCCATCTTCATTCAAATTGAGTGTGAATTCCACTGCAATCCCCTCATTGAATCCCTACAATCTGTTAAAATAAACGTCCCAACCTGCATTGACAAAACTCTACCAGAGCTCTCCACTGTTATGGACCAAGGTGGTATCCTCCGACTCGTGATGCACAACCAACCCACCCATTGTTATAGAAACAGTAACAGCACTTGGATGCAGTAGGCTGTTGGGGGAGAGAGTAGCAACAACCAAATTACAGTGATGGGTAATGACATGGTGGGACTCAGGATAAAAAGTGGGTCGTAATTTTTTTGAAAAACGCAAAGAATTATGGTGAATCATGGTAAGCGTTAGGAAATTATATATTATAGATCAATGGAACACATAAAATATTGCAGAAATATAAACACAGAAAACGTATAAAAAAAGAGAGACACAGATATATGTGGTTCACCCAGTTTGGGCTACGTCCACGGAGAAACAGCCAGTCCTTCTTTTATTATATTATCCAGCAAACTAAAGAGATACAACCTACAACAGATCCGTTGTAACCCCCTCTTCGCTCTCAATCTCCTCTCTCTTCCTCACTCAGAATATAGATATACATATATGCAATACAATTCCCTCATATATAATGATGGGTTTCCTTCTAGGGAAAAAAAAAACCCTAAATTAAACATAACTTCTACCGTCAGATCATATGCCTAATGAACGGCCCAGATTGACTAGAAATTACTAGACTTTTACAAGGCAATTTTACATCTATTTTTAGCTACGGGGGTGCTGGTGGGCTCTAGTATTGCATAAATAATGCTGCAACTCCTCCGACTACCTTCTTTACTTTTATAAACCCGGTATTTCGTAACAGACTTGGAAGCGACAGTGCTGTATGCACAAGTACTATCTCTTGTTGCAGTTGTCACTTGGTTAGCTGGCATAAGTCCACTAGGAGCTTAAGCCAACTTCTATGAGCTCTTAGAAGAATCTTTTTAATTGATGGATGAAATCTAACTCGAAGAAAGCTAATCTATTTGCGAAAAAGAGATTGGAAAACTAAAGGAAAGCGCAAACCCTAGCAAACCCTAATTCTACCAGCTAGTCCTACTGATCCAAAGAAGAGAATGAAAACTATTGAAAGAGATACCATTACTTCTATGAAAGTAAAATACATGTGTCTAGACTACCTCTATCCTAAGAAAACATCTTTTTTTCATTTTTGATTAAGTTGTCAGTTTCATCATGCATATGCTTTCACTGTTCTTTATTGTGCAGGGGTGGATCAAGGAGGAGAAATGCTTGGAAAAGGTTGGGAAGGTTCATAAAGGGTCTAAGGAGTCCCTAACACCCTTCTAGAGAGTTTCACAAAGTTGGGCTATCAAGGAACCTCATTTGTGAGCTTCTACAGGAAGTCTGCAGGGGTTCTACAGGATGTTCAGCAATTTCTACAGGATGTTCAGAAATTTCTACAAGATGTTTAAAAATTGGATTTTATAGGATGGGTGAGTGAGGGAAGATGCATGAATGGATATGGGGGTAGGATAGGGGTCTGAAGTAGCCCAGGGACTAGTGAATGGAGCGGTGAGAAGGTGTATAAGGCTGACTTGGCTCAAAGAAGGCTCAAACAATGAGTGCACAAAAAGGTAGGGTTACGTGGGCAAAAGGACAGATGTGAGACGAGGAACCTAGCTAGGAGATGGAACAGATGGCTCTGATGAAGCTTAGGTGGATGAAAGAGTGGTAAAGATGCCTTGTGAGGTGTACATTCAACTGGATCCACAAAGTCTTGCAAATAATCAAAGTCCTAGCTAATCTAATCTAACTGACAATAAAATGAATGAACAACAGCTTTATTTGAAAGAGAACCATGTATATCAACTATGCAATGAAACATTTCAGAGATCTAAACGCATAACCAACTTCTACAAATGGAAACAGTACACTAAGGATTGCGTGGTAAAGCAAACTAGTGTTTTTGTTGGGATAGCATGGTTACTTCAATCCCAGCCCCTGATCCAATAAGGATGAGGTGAAACCAAAAGTATTTTTGACTCTTTTCTGGAGTTTTTTTTCCTGTTATTATCCTACCAATCTATTTTAAACATCTGAAGCAATTCTATTCATAAACATTGACCTAGTTAATCAACACAAGGAAATCGGCCTAATAGAAATATGTTTCAAATGCCTAAAAGGAAAACAACGATGCATAAAGGAAAGATAACAGTACAAAAAGGAAGCCCTAGGCTCTTAGGTTGGGCCCAACCCTGAGAGCTGCGGCTCTTATAGAAAACTCAGAGTTGATATAAAATCGGACTGCTTCTCATTATCAAAAAATAGTCATAAGTCAAGAGTTATGCCAAAATGGCTACAAGAGAACAAACTAAAGCTGACAGCACTATAGTGCAAAATATGCAATGGTTTCAAAAGTCCCTTACGAAGGCTGAGGCCTTATCATTTATACACCATGAGGGTCCTAGCTGGCCTCCTAAATCTAAGGGACTTGGCTACCCAAACTATGAGTAGACAGTCCCTTTTCCAAAATATGTTTGGTTTCGTTCAAGATCCATTTTTGGTGGCCTTTGGAGCTCAGAGTTGGGGGTGAAGATCCCGAGGAAGGGTTATTTAATGTCATAGACAACCCTCCTACGAATCCTCACCTCAAGCTTGGCTGTCTTCTAGCCCATGATTGCTCGGTTTTGCTCCAACATGTGTCAAAAATCTGAAATAAGCGTGTGTTAGCCACCTAGGAAGAGTGACTATCCTTATTCGTACAAATGACATAAACATACTAAAAAATAATGCATAAGCTATGAGAAATGAAGGATTGAACAAGGACTGAACAAGGATAATTAGGCCAAATGAGCCCAATAAGTTACCTAATTTGGGGCTCATCATCACCCCCTGCTAAAAGGGTTGCTCATCCTCTAAGCAACTAGTCGAGCTCCTCGTACTTAATTGCTTTGATCGCCTCCCTCACATCCCAGGCTTCTGAAGTAGTATCCTCTTCACTGTCATGGAATCCGGCCTTCCTTTCCACCTCTTCCCACTGCTTATGCTCTTCTTCTTATGTGCCTCCTTCTAACAATCCCAAAAGCAAAGGTGGACTTAACTTGAGGCCTATCCAGCTGGCCTGGAGGTTCTGCATAGACTTTTTGTAGGGAGGCACTCGTGCCAAGGCCTCCCTCATCCTAGTTGGAGTGTGATATTCCCTGATTTTTAGGCTGTGGGACAATGTGTTCCACCTACGGGTGCAAGCATGAACACAATTGTCCCCCAATAATAGCTCCATATCCTCAAAGTGTGCTATGGCCTGAGCCTACCAATCCATGTACTCTAATAAAGCCTGAGAGTTGGTTGCTAGGTGTTGGTGGGCGGATATCAATGTTGTGGGGTCCCCTGGCTCTGCTCTAATCAGTAGTGGTTCGTGTAGTTCTCGGTCCATGACATTTCTGACCTCTGCCACTCTCTTTTCTTCATGGTTTAACCATGAGGTCATTTCCATCAGCTGCATGTCCCCTACTGTTGTGTTGGGGTCCCACGAGGTTATGTTTGGAATTATGAAGGTAAAAATCTAATAACTTAGCCTTATCTTCCAATGAATTATTGTTACATAAATCCATGAACTGCTGGGGGTTTTGGATTTGGGAGATACCCCTCTGTGCCAATGTGTTGATTTGGAATTGCAGCCACTAATCCCTGAGGTATAAGCCATAGGATTTGGCCGTCTGCCTACATTGCAGAGCTTCCATTGCCCAACTGGCCATGCAGGCTAGTTGTGCCTCCTTTCCTTGCATCTGTTGTTTTAGAGGTTGTATCTCTAAGCCTGCTTGCGATTCCCTTTCCTACAGTTGCCGGTTTAGTTCCTCCAAATCAGCTTGCATTCCTTCTTTTCCTTGAGGTTCTGTTGTGGTGTCTTCTTTCCTCTGTCCTTGTAGTTGTAGCTGCTGTCTAAGCAGCTCATTCTCTTCTCTTAACCTGGCCTGTTGGGAGCTTTCCACATGTCGTACTCTTGCCAATTCTCTTTGGATCTCCTTGAGCTTTTCCTTTAGAGGTCCTATATCTGCTACCCCCTTGGATTTAGCGATCTTCATCCAAGTGTGGGTTCGTACTCTTTCTTCCTCTAGTGCTAGAAACAGTGGCACTGTGAATTTTTTAGGAATGATTTTGCTGGCCTCTAAGAAGTTATAATAAGAGCCCAGGCTGGGCTAGGGGCTTGGTTCCATGATGATATCGGTCTTCTCCTCCTCCTGTGATGACTTGGCTGCTCTTTCCTCCATCTGTTCAGTCTCTTTCAGCCTAGCCAAAGTTTCCTATAGAACAACCTCGGCATCCTGTAGAGAGGCCTCCGAGTTCAATTTCTCCATCCTTTCCTTCCATGTGGATGTTTTCAGGCTCCCCCACTCATAAGTGATGGATTCCTTGGAGGGGGACCTATCCTTTGGTGTGGTAGGTTATCCATAATTGTGATTGGCTCTTTTGATGGAGGCTGGGTTCTGTCAGTCTTAATCCTCACACTCCTCCTTGCCTTAAAATACAGAGGAGTCTCCCTCTTTCGCTTTTCCTTCTGCTTGGGAGATGTGCTTAGGGTGGCCATCACAGTTGTTGCCTCCCTAGCTAGAATCTCGGCTGATTTATCCTTTTGTTGTCCTTTCTTTAGACTTCCTGTAGGAAGTCTTGTAGTGGCCGTTTTCTAGCTTCCTGTAGAAGCAGTTTTTAGACTTCCTGTAGAAGTGGCCTTCTGGCTTCCTATAGAACCAGTTGGCACTGCTTTAGCCTACTTCACTGAGGGTACTTTTTCCTTTAGCTTGGCTGAGGCTGCCTTAGGGGTGCCTTCACTGGCTTGGACTTTCTCAGTCCTTTCTGCCCTGCTCTGCAGCCTTTTCTCCCTGGGTTTTTTTGTTATTTTACCACCCACTGTCTTGGCCTCAGCAGCTTGGCCTTTTTCTTGTGTTTCTTTTTGTTCTTTCTTTGGTGGTTTGCCCGGGGTTTCTTGTCCTTTAGCTTTCTTTTCTGCCTGAGTGTGCTCCTTCTCCTCGTTGTTGGGGGAAGTGAGCTCCTCGGCCAAAATTCTGATGTCATCATCCTTATACATATTTCGAAAAACTTCCCAGGAGAGAGGGACAGTGTAAGTGTGGAGTGCATCTTCCACGAGGAGCTTGATAAGCCCATGATGGGCTAGTTGGTCTGGTTTCCCTTCCCTCAGCTTTGTGGTGCACTCAATCATGGATTGCAGGAGGAAGTAGGGAATGCTCAAATTTTGTTCTAAGGGTAGGTCCATTTGGTGCCTGAGTTCTGTTAGCAACCGGAAATGATAACCATACACGATGCTAAATCACCCCTCACACGTAATATATTTCATAATTTGGATGCTGACTTCACTCCAAAACGGCTATAGGCTGGTTCTTTGGACTCCATTCTTGTCTTCTGAAAATTGTTCCTCTGGCAAGAAGAACTCTTTTTTAGCTTTTTGACCCAATTTTCTCTCCTCCTTATCCCAGGGTACCCCCATCGATAGATCAGTGACTCTGCTAATGAGCTGTCGGGTGAGTCTGAGGGTCAATCCTCTGAAATTGACAATGGCTAATGTCTTTGACTTTGGCTTCAGGGACCTTAGGAATTCTTTTGTAATTTCATCATCGTGACCTTGAAGCTTGTCACAGAATGTCATCCAGTGTGCACGGGAAAATAAGTCCACCACCTCAGGGGTTTCTCGTAATTTCTTAGAGTCTAAGGATTCTTTTCTGATAAACCCTCCCGGCATGGTGAAAAAGACTATGTTTTTTCTTGCGCTCTGAGCAGTAAGGGAAATCTAGGTGTGTTTCCTTCTCAGACCATTGAAAACGGTATCTGCAGGCCTCTTCATATCAATTCCCCTGTTTTGAAACTTGACTGCTTGTGTACAGAAGGAGGACTCGGGATTTCCCTAAATTGAGCGTAGAGCTACGTCTCCAACATACACACAATCATATAAAATTCACAATTTTTCAACCGGTTATCCTTGACAGTGTCTCAACTTTTCTACAGGAGGAATTTAACTCAAGACTCGTGGAGAAAATCTTGGATGCAAACCACGAAGACAATTTCATGCAATGATAAGGAAACGGATTTTGGATTCACAGATAGACTTGCATTTACATTTTCTCTACCCCCCCAGCACGTCGAATTCACCACCTTTTGAACTATTTTGCATGGGAAAGTTATTCTCAGGCCTACCTCACTTAGAATTGCCACCCTCGACGTGAACAATCCAAGCTCCTTCGTATGATGGGTTTCCTGTAGTGCAGCTTCCTGTAGAAATATTTCCTGGCTTCTGGAGGACGTTACGATGGTTCTGGATGATTCTGAGCGGCAGAAGGATGTTGGAACAGACCGAGAAGCTCGGGCTAACAACTTGCAGAGGAAGAGGACACATACTCGGTTGCAAAACGGTTGTAAGTGCGAATGACAGTAGTTTATCATGAGTTATTCGGCCGGCCGATTTTGAATTGCTGCGGAATTCATGGTGCGGGGGTGAGCTCTCCCGACCGATCTGTTGGCTGACGTCACAGCCATTATTCCTTGGCATGTCCCTGAATTTCGAATCCTTCCCTCTGCATTCACCACCGCCATTTCTATCATACTATCGATTCTCCCCGACTGGACACTTCCCACACGTCAACTGCCCATCTTTTCAGCATAAGCAAGCCCATTCGGATCCTACGAGGTCATCTGACTGGCTGTGGGTGGCCAGTTGAATGGCTACTAGACTTGTTCAATCCACCCATTCTCACATTCATGCAAATTTTAGAGTATAGTTTATGTAATTTGACGAAATAAGGTTAGGCACTTAACTGTGCGGCCGTGGACATGGTTTTTTTCAGGTTTCGGGACGAGGAATGCTAGATCTGCTTGCTGTTGCTTCGTGCATGGGTGCTGGAGCTCCTCTTCCATTGGCTGTTGTTGGCTACGAGACCTCAAGACCTGAATTTCTAGTGGTGAGTGTTGCATGCACTGGCTTCGTTTGATGCGAGCTGTTGGTGTCTCCATGGTATGTGCTCCAGCTGGATCAGCAGCTACAAGATTCCGGTAGGACATCCTGTAATCGTTTCTCCTCCTGGGGTGCATGCTAAAATAAATGAAGTCGCGTTCATGGATGAAGGGTCCTGAGGTCGCCTTGATAGGTAAAGTGTGTGAGCCTCTGCATGCTTTATTTTTCATTTGAAAAAACAAATTTTTATCTGAGAAAACAGGGTTCTAGTATGACTGTGCAGGTATATTCGACCAGATGGTGGCAATGGTGGTGGAAGGAGATGAAACAAGTGGAGGATAGAAGAAAAGAGAAGTCGCATGCCTCCTCAACAGAATTCGAGCTTCAAATGCTTCTCCATAATCGATTATGGCCCGCCCAAAGGCTCTACAGGATGTTTCCTATAGAAATTCAGAACTTCCTGTAGAAAGTCCTGTAGCTTCCTGTAAAAGGCTCAACCATGACCAGATTGTGTCTGAACCCTGGAAAAATGAGTGTTCATGGAGGGAGTGTATGTGAGGATGCCTGGTAGCTTGGTAGGGACCCTTGTCCTTATGTTGGGAGGCCTCCTTTTTGCATTGTGTCCCTGCAACCTGCAACAATTTCTAGGGATTAAACTTGTTTTTTCTCTGTTTCTTCCTTCTTTTTTTCTTTTTTCTCTTTTTCTTTTTCTCTTTTTTCTCTTTTTTTTTTTTTTTTAAAGAGACAGTAGGGGCGCCTCAATGAGATTTTCACCCCTACTATCTACCTTGGGTTCCTCAGAGAGGTTTTCGCCCAAGGATCTTTTTATTCCAATTCTTTATTTTCAGAGAGACAGCAGGGGTGCCTCAATGAGGTTTTCACCCCTACCATCTGCCTTGGGCGCCTCAGAGAGGTTTTCACCCAAGGATCTTTTTTTATTGTATTTTTTTTTTTTTTGATATGATGATGCTCAAGGTGTGGCCAAAACAAAGGCAGAACCCTTCTCTATGACCAGCACTAATCTTTCCATAGTTTCGATGAACTCTTCCCTCGAAAGAGGTTTCCTATAGATATTTAGTCGATGCCCACTGATGAGCATGGGAATGGCTTCTTGATCAATGATCTGGATAAGGACGGAACCATTGTCATTACACTTCTCCACTGCATATGGTCCTAGCGATCTTGTCCTCAGCTTCCCTTTGAAATCCTTATGTCTGGAATCATACAGCAGCACCCAATCTCCCGGCTGGAATTTTTTGTCGTTAAGGTGTCGGTCATGCCATATCTTCCTCTAAAGTTGAACCACTTCTGAGTGGATGAGGGCCTGCATTCGGTGTTCAGCGAACCCATTCAGCTACAATAACCTTTCTCGCTGAGCATGGCTGAGATCTAGGTCCAGCTGAGCTGCCATCCTCAATGTGTTGTACTCAAACTCAATTGACACCAAAGCTCTCTTCCCATAGACCAGCTCATAAGGTGTGAAACTGGTTGTGGTCTTCCAAGTGGTGTTGTAGGCCCAAGTGGCCTCAACGAGGCAATCTACCCAATCCTTTCTGCAGTTCCTCACCACCTCAGTCAAAATCCCTTCTAATGGTCTATTGGTGACTTCCACCTGCCCATTTGCTTGAGGATGATATGGGGTGGAATTCCTATGCTTGATCTTGTGATGAGCGAGCAAGTCTTCAATTAAGTTGTTGGTGAACTGGCTTCCTTGATCGGTGACAAACTCTCTTGTGTAGCCAAATTTGTAGAAGATGTTTCCTCTTAAAAACTCAGCCACCTTTTCTTCTGTCGCTACTTTGATTGCCTTGGTTTCTGCCACTTTGTCAGATAGTCTATGCACACAATGATGTAAGACTTTTGCCTTGAAGGAGGGCTGATAGGACCCACAAAATCCACACCCCACTTCTCAAATGGCTCAAGGGTTACTTGAGGTTGGAGAGGCATTTCATCCCTTGGAGTCGGTTTCCCCATCCTCTAGCATCGGTCACATTGGCTGATATATCGTCTGACATCTTGATGAAGAGTGGGCCAATAGTAGCATGCCTGTAGAATTTTGAAGACAGTCCTCTTGGCTGCAAAATGTCCTCCACAGGGCCCATGGTGACAGGTTAGGAGGATGTCAAAGACTTCCTCCTCCCTTACACAATGCCTTAAGATCTGATCGGGTCCAAGTTTGAACAGGTTGCCCCTGATCCAAGTGAATGAGGCACTCTTCCTCATGATTCTGCTCTTCTCCTTTGAGGATAGATGCGGAGGGAACTGTGTTGAAACTAGGTAGTTTGCTATATCAGCAAACCACGGAGACAGTACTGAGATAGCAAATAGATGTTCATCTAGCATCTGGTCATCCACTGTTCCTTCTTCATCTGCAACCAAATCCAATCTAGAAACGAAATCAGCAACAACATTTTCTTTACCTGGTTTGTCAACGATAGTCAAATCAAATTGCTGCAGCAAAAATAACCATCTAATAATACGAGCATTCACATTAGGCTTATTCATTAAATATCTAGTTGCAGCATGGTCAGTATGAACAAATGTTTGAGAGCCAATGATGTAGTGTCGGAACTTGTTCAAGCAATGGACCATAGCCAGGAACTCTTTCTTAGTTACAGTATAATTCATTTCTGCCTTGGATAAGTTTTTTCTGACAAAGTATATGGCATATGGAAGTTTTTCTTCAACTTGTCCACCCTATGGCTTTGTTCGAGGCATCAGTGTGGATGTGGAAAGGTAAGGCCCAGTTTGGGCCTCTCAAAATTGGGGCAGATACTAACTTATCCTTCAATTCATTCGGATCTGTTATACGGGAATAGTGTCCACACAGATGCTGCTATTCCCACTAAGATGGGTGGCTATCTAAGAAACAAACAATCAAATTCTACTATTGATTCCTTTTATGAAAATAGATGAGAGGAGAACCAAGAGGACCAACCTGAGTCTTGCGCTCGATTCCCTCTCCTTCTTGATAGATTTTTGTCACTCGCTCTTTGTATGCTCAGCTTCAAAAGGACCTGTAGAATCACAGCAACATACTACTATGCAAGAAACAAGGATCTGAATTCATAAATAATTAAGGATCAGATGTACATTAACCATATACAAGCATATATAAACAAGTACACCAGAATATGGAAGGAAACAAGAATAGCTTTATTCAAATAAAACGTAGCAGGAGGATTACAACCATGAGTAGCTCTGACCCAGCATCATCCTCCAGCTAAGAAGCCCTTCTTCACCTCAAGCAAAGAAAAATCACCCAACATTGTGGATGTACACCAAAATACCAACAGCACTTCTCTATAAGTTACAAAATTCCAGCCTCTTAACCCCTCTATCTCTGTGATGAGGGATCCATATATAGATTTTTGCAAAGGTGTGAGTTAGCTCTGGGTTTTTGATTAGTGTCCTCACTCTGATAGTTCTTGGTTCAACTTGGAGATTTTATTGATCTCTTACTCATCCTTGAGCGAATTCTGAGAGGCAAGTGTCATATGAGAAGTTTCTAGAAGATTCCTTGATCATCCACTTAGCAAACTGTCTCCGCCACTTGTTTATTATCATCTATCGCACCCTGTAGAAGGACTTTTCAGTATGCATTGCACCTCCCATGTGTATTAGGTGCTATGCATCGCACTCTCTGCACTAGGATTTCAGTATGGTCCATTTTTTACCATTTATGAGCAGTTTTCAGTGGAGAACTTCTAGGAGATGATGTAATCAGTTGACCTTGTTCCTTTAGGCAGTGAAGAAACACTTTTAGGGACTTAGGAGCCCTTAGTTTATGGACATTTATGATTGGGGTTGAAGTGCCCAAAAATTTCTATAGCAGTTGCCCCTAAAGCATGAGGTCGTTAATCTTTCTGATGTCGGGTGAAATGCTTTACTATGAGGATCCAAAGCTTTTCCGAGCTGGGAGGTGATAAGATACAATACAATACATTATTTTGACAACATTGTTTCATGATCTAGCTGAGGCGGGCATTCCCATGCTCAGCTTTATAAATTCATTTCCATGTACATAGGACAGATAATCATCTATGTGACAGACTGATGATATGGACACATCATCCTTTGATTTGGATGATCATCTATTCAGCAATGATGTACACTGGATGTTTTTATATTCCTGAATATATCGCAGCCCGGATGGATGAAACTAGATCCGGGATCTTCAAAACTCGTTCAATCTTCACTCGGAGTACAAGTCAATCCATGTGAAAATGTTTTGGAGTCGAACATGGAAAGACATCGCCTGATTACCAGCCAATGATGTAAGTTGTTAACAGGCACGAGAGGAATCACCAATAATGACAATGATCCTCAAGGTACTACAGTACAATTCATGTGGTGTGAAACTCAAGTGAATTGTCTGAATGACTTCTCTTGAACATATCGGCGACACTGACGATGGATTGGTAGCATTAACCCCAGAGATGGATGGTGTGATGGACCAATGGTGAAGACCAGTGAACGAAACAACCCAACCCGGCATGTATGTGGAAGGAAAGTGTCATGTTCAAGAGAAACTTGCTACCAATAAAGTTTCTTCTTGTTTTCTTCCCAATTTTCCCAAGTCATTGCTGACCAGTACCTCTTTATTTTTGTCAAGCTTGAGGAGGATAACATATGCTTGTTCTATAATCCACCCTTCGGGCAAACCTGTTGCTATATTTTAGCGAGCCTAGCAACAGTGAAACTCGTTCTCGTCATGTTGGATGAGTTTGTCGCTATTTAGTTTTAACGAGTTTAACGACAAAGATAACTAGGTCTCTTTCAATTTTAGAGAGTCTGAAAAAAACAGAAAGAAGAATCTGAAGGATCTTTTCATTGTATAATCCCTTAAGTCCAAAAAAGCGTAAAATAATACAAAAGGGATTAATTTTCGATAGTTTTGACGAGCCGAACAACACAAGCGCTCGATATTTTTGTGTAATGATCCCTCAGGTAAAAAAAGATTAAAATCTAGAGGAGGGATAGCACTTTCGATACCTTTTAACAAGCCGGAGAGGCCAATCGCTCGACAATCTTTTCATATTTTATGAGTCAGGTGAAAAGAGCTTAAAGAAGACTCATTTTCGAGGAACGAGTGATAGTTTCGGGTAGCAGCTGATTCCAGGTAAGGTTTGGAATTTTCCAATCACGGCAGTGTTACAAGGATGGCTAACAGAATCACTCTTCGCAGATGTTCCTCGAAGGGGTAAACAATCATATGGGGGTGAATGATCGGCTAAAAATAGAGTGGAGGTGATGGCAAGAACACGACCAATGCTCAAAAGCTGGAGATAAGGCATTCACAATGGTTATTTACCGGTTCATTTTTTAATGAGCTTAAACGTTGGGGGAAACACTTGCTCATGACTTATGTTTATTTTTCAACGAGCTTGAACTATGTGCTAAAACTGCTTGTGATAAGTTTGCATGCCCCCAGCATAATAACACAAATCGAGGTGCATGCCCACCAAGCTTCATTTCATTCAACTCTGTGGTTGGAATGAAGGTTTACCTTCGAGATATTTGAAAGATCGTAATCAAAGACTCGATTTGGAAAGGGAGTCATTTCATTTTTTAATGAGGTTGACATAGTAAAAGAACTATCCTCATAATCCACCATATTTAGAGTATTTGAAGGATGATTAGGGTCACTGGAATAATTGTCTTGGTAATTCAGAAGATGGGAATGATGGTGTTGATCTTCCCTTGGTGCCTCTTCTATCATTATTAGCTAAATTATTCCTTCATCTGTAGAATCTACATGCGACCAAGGATCTGAAGAGGTGTCATATTCCTTAGACCTATCTATCCAAACACTCGTTGAGTGTTGGTTTGCCCCCCAGGCCAAGAAAATTGATTGCTACAATATTTCTATTAGGGCGACGATCCATGCTGACAAAATGTTCAGGAATCTTCTTAATCTTATGGAAGATATCATATTGCAGGTTTCCATTGTGGCCACTTCTGCCATATTGTTTGGAGGCGGTAGGCCAAAAGTACCCATCAAGGCAGGTTCTTTTAGGAGGCCTATTCCAACATTTTAAAGCGATTGAGAGCTTCCGTGGATCATTGGAATGATTCCTGTAGCTTGTGAACTATTGGGGAGGAAGGTTTGTTAGTCGACAATTTTGATTCCTCCTTGGAAAGGAAATGCAATCTTCCTGAAATAGGTCGACACAACGGCGACCATGGCATATATCCAGGGCCTTCCCAGTAGGATGTTGTAATCAAGGTTTCTGTCAATGACTTCAACATCAATCTCTACTATTTGGCCCCCCAGTTCGACTTGCAAGTTACTTAATATTCCATATGGGGTGTATGTACGTCCATCAAATGATTTCAATGTCCTTGATGATCGCGACAAGGACGGAGACCCTAGAGTTTTCCAGCAACTCATCGACATGATACATGTGGATGCCCCCTCATCAATAATTGTTCTATGAACAGTTTTGTTGAGGGCTTTCACATGAATGAGGAAAAATAGTTGAGTTGGTAACTAAGGGTTGTATCCTTTATGATTAAAAGATATAAGATTGGAATTCGTTTGGTCAATCCCACCTATTGCTTATAATAAAGCCTGCTTTTGGGAGGGGCAATTTTGCAGTACTTCAAGAGTTGACATCGCAGATGGCGATTGAGCTAAATCCTCCACTATATTATAGTGTTGTGCTCCTTGGGCACAAGGATTAATCGTTGATTTGTGTACTACTCCCTTTGGCGGTTTTATTGTTAATTCAGGAATGATGGGTGGCACGACTTCTGTTGAAGTCGTTGTTGAACTACTAGGTTGGTCATTGTCCTTGTTGTTCAACATCTGTGGATTCCCATAATATTTACTCCTTGTCATTATAATAGTGTCATTCAGTTGCTTCGAGACTGAAAACATTAGCACTTGGGATGGGGAAGCATTTTCGCTAGCAACCATATTTGTTCCTGGGTTTGGAAACGGATCCGTCAATACAGCCGAGGTTTTTGAACTTTTGAAGAATTTTCTAAGTTCTTATTTATATGGACTTTTGGGTTTCACATTCCCATAAGGATTTGCAGAAGGTTTCCTAGGAGATGAGTCTCCCTGGTTTTTCTTCTTCCCTTGTTTTTTCTTCTTGCCTCCTGGTTGCTTGGTTTCTTTGCCTTTGTCTATTGACACAGCATTTACTTCCGAGGCTAGAAGTTCCTCATTTTCATCTTGACTCGAAACCGTGCGTGCCTTTTTGGATGTGGCCTTTGCAGTTTTAGTGCTCGTCGTGCCTATCACACCATTGCCGACATGAGAGTCTTTGTTTGATTTAGGAGGCGGAGGGATGGAGAATTCCGGTCTAGGAACGTCAGGGATTTTATCGTAGAGCATGCCAGACTGAGTATAGATCAAGTCTAGATATTGTGCACGAGAAATAACTTGATCTTCAGTGACGACTCTACCCTTTGTCACATCTTATGTAATAGCGGGTAACAGTGACTTAATAAACCATTCAGCCAATAGCTAATCAAGAACATATGTTTTCACCATTCTACAGCGACGACTCCACTCATGAATATGATCGGATATGTGACTGGCTATTGTTTGTTTGAAATTGGTGAGCAGCTCAATTCCTGTTTTGTACCTGATAGGTAATTGAAAATGGGTTAAAACGATTGTGGCTAGGGTACTGAAGTTATCAAATGAAGCTCTAGGTAGTTCGATATACCACTTTGCTGCTAGACCAGTTAACGTGCGCTGAAAGAGGCGAATCCGAATTGAATCATCATTGAGAGTGTTTGACGAACACCATAGATGAAAGGTCATCACATGATTCGATGGGTCTTCGCCCGGATTTCCATTAAATTTAGGAACATCCGGCGGAAGTTTATGCAAGATCCCCAGCCACCAAGGGGCGTAGGCAATTGGATCGTTCGTTAGTCGACTTAGATCTGGTAACTCTAGAGTTGCCACAAAGGGAAAATGTTGATTTAGGCTTGGTTTAGCATACCCAAGATAAGACGGAATTGTTTGAGCAGTTGGTCTTTGCATACCAGCATAATGCATTTGATATTGGTAACTATGGTAAGGTTGATGTGCATAACCATTATGATATGGTTTATACTGTTGCCGATTGCTCGCAAAGACTTGTTGCTCATATCCTTGGTAAGCTTGCTGGAATTGCAGTTGTTGGTATTGCACCAGCCATGGTTGTGAAGCCATGGATTGTTTTCCAGCACTGACTGTTTTACCAAGATGGGGGTTGGTGTTCCCCATTTGAACCTGTGCCATTCCACTAGTGGGTGATTGTGGTTGTCTCGGAGGGACAAGAGATTGTTGTATCGCAACCTGTGAAACTTGAGGCTGGCATACAATTGGTGATGCTTGTACTTGCGATACAGCTACAATAGACAGCGTAACGGGAATGTTTGTCATAGGTGAACTTTGTTGTATCGATCATACCACTCTTGGTTGTTGAGACAGGACTGGTACCCAACCGCTAGTTGTGATTCCAGCATAACCTAAATTTTGTTGCGAACTCACGCATGGTTGTCCTTCTAGGGAAGACAATTAAAGGGTATATGGCCCTCCATACGATGGTAATCCAATGCTAAAATGAATAATTTGCCTTTGGGGACCAGTTTGCCCAAATTGACCTTGTGACGAATCAATTTGTTGAGACTCAACGTAAGAGATTCCAGATATAATTCCGGACGAACAAACGGGAACAGTCCATACTGTCGAAATAGTCCCAGGATGGACTCCATCCAGCGATTGAAAACTGGTTGGGACAGATGGCATGTCAGCGAACATTGTCGGAATAGCATAAGGGGCTTCCACTGTTGCTATGTCGAGTGCCACAGTCCTTTATGTTGATGGTTGTTCAGGCATATTAAGTCTATCCAAAATATTCCTCACTGATTCTTCAGGAACTTCCAAGGGTGGGTGAATATTCTTTGATGAAAAAGGATATAGGGCGATCCTAGCTCCAAGTTGTGTTGGAGTGCTAGATGGAGGATCTTCCACAATCTCTTCTATGGCAATCAATCCAGGAGGAAGAGGCAGACCATCAGGTCTGTAAAATATTTCTGGTGCCGAAGAAGATGTAAGCTTTGCAGCAGCAGACGGTTGGGGAGTAACACCTTCTGAATCGGTTGTAGACAGAACCAGTTCAGGAATAGAAGTGTTAACCGTCACACTAGGATCAGTTGTAATGTCCTGTTGTTGTTGCAGAATTTCTTTTGTAGAGGCAGGGATTCCAAAAATGTTTGGAGTAACCGGAGTCTCTGAGGATGTTGGAGTGAACCAACCTAGGGGACTTTGATCCAGTTCAACGAGTTCGCTTCGTCCGAAATGGCTTCGCTTCTGGAGTCAACGATGGTTGACTCGTAAGTCTCCGTGAACGACAGGGTTTTGATTGACTTTCTTCCACAATTGCGGATTACTTGATCAACTCAAAATAAAAGGGAAAAATGTTTTTCGAATTCAATGAATTTTAGACGCTTTGACACAACTTGTTTTTTCAATCTTAAAGAGTCGATAAAAAACAAAAGATGGCTCTAGTCACCTTCAATTTTTATTGAGCTTGAAGTGACAAGCGCTCAAAGGACCTTTTCCGTTAAGGAGTCTGAAAAGGAGAAAAATGGACTTCTCTAGAGATCTAGGCAAAGAGGATTACCAAACCAATTATAAAACTACAGAATACTTTTTACGGTACAGCAGTCAGTCTTCCCGAATGTTGTGTTCGGTGCATTAGGATCGATAGGGCGGTATACAAGGCTTCCTAAGGATAAAGGATGCAGCCTATAGTGGTCTCCCAATATATACGTGACGGTACGTGGGATCACAAGTCTATACTGGCACTTATCGTCTCAGAGTGGAGGAATCAGCCAACCAGCACTGAAAGCAATAGTTACCAGGCTTTACGACGCCAGAATACATCTCTAGCCTAGACCTCTAGATGTTGCTTTAAGTTCCAAAGTGTTGTTAGATTCATTGAGATTTATTTTAAGTTGATCTTGCTTAGCAGTTTACCTTTCAAGTTCACCACGTGATGTATGTATAATTCCTAAATATAGTCTAAGATGATAAACAGACGTTTTATCTTCTTTCAGCAATGAAAATCCTAGCTACTAAGGGGGAGAAAGTCAAGCATCTTTTCTTCACAGAGTACAGAGCACACGCTAATATGCACAGTCCTAAATCAAGCCAAGCATTCAAGATGCAAATGCACATGCATGTATTGGTTTTCAGCTCTCTTAATGTGTAAATGGCACTAAGAAAACTATGTGCAAAACTAAATTACTTTTAAAGCGACTGTACTCAACAAAATTCTTTTTACAAAACAAAGTGAAAGCAAGAGAGACACTTTGCGATTTTGAAATGGAAATTGCTTTTCGACACTTTAAAACTAGTAAATCAAATCTTATGCAATAGTAATCGTATAATCAACTATCTAAAACAATGGGATTTCTTTCTAAAACTGAAAACGACAGCTACGACACTTTCATATCTAGAGACGACAGTTCGACTATGTTACTTTTTGCAAAAGAGAACTAAAACGACACATAATACATAAAAAAACGTTTATAATTCTTTGCACTAAGGAAGCGGAATAATGCTGGAGAAGGGGGTATTCAGAGAATTACACTGATTACAGACAGCAAAAACTCTTGAATAAGACTGAAAACAGTGAGAAAAATCCATAGTTGGAGTGTAAAATCAGTCCTCCCTGACCATCGCACCTGTTACACAGTGAACTCAGTATGCAACGCACCTACTCCATTCGGGAAGTGTGATGCATACAGGCTGCCTTGAAGGCAGGGTGCGATGGTTACAGTGCAAGACTTTGAACAAGACTTCACTCACAGTTTGCAGTTTAGTTCAGGTGTTTAAGCTGAATAAGTACAGATCAATGTATGTAAAACACAGGGGTGATTTAAGAGGTTATTAAAGCCACCACTCAGGGCAATTAGATTGCTTGCAGATCTATTGTTTAATTTATAAACAAAAACCCGGAGATTGACTGAAGCAACATTGATCTACTTTGCATTTGTATGACAAATGCAGTCCGAAGGCTAGCTAGCTTGACTTCAGGCTCCGTCTGTATTGTTTATAAAAGAAACAAGGATAGATAGGCTAACAAGTAATCTAGTCGTTCCCCAGCGGAGTCGCCATTTTGTTATACGGGAATAGTATCCACACAGATGTTGCTATTCCCACTAAGATGGGTGGCTATCTTAGAAACAAACAATCAAAGTCTACTATTGATTCCTTTTATGAAAATAGATGAGAGGAGAACCAAGAGGGCCAACCTGAGTCTTGCGCTCGATTCCCTATCCTTCTTGATAGATTTTTGCCGCTCGCTCTTTGTCTGCTCAGCTTCAAAAGGACCTGTAGAATCACAGCAACATACTACTATGCAAGAAACAAGGATCTAAATTCGTAAATAATGTAGGATCAGATGTACATTAACCATATACAAGCATATATAAACAAGTACACCAGAATAAGGAAGGAAACAAGAATAGCTTTATTCAGATAAAAAGTAGCAAGAGGATTACAACCATGAGTATCTCTAACCTAGAATCATCCTCCAGATAAGAAGCCCTTCTTCACCTCAACCAAAGGAAAATCACCCAACACTGTGAATGTACACCAAAATATCAACAGCACTTCTCTATAAGTTACAAAATTCCAGCCTCTTAACCCCTCTATCTCTATGATGAGGGATCCATATATAGATTTTTTCAAAGGTGTGAGTCAGCTCTGGGTTTTTTATTAGTTTCCTCTCTCTGATAGTTCTTGGTTCCACTTGGATATTTTATTGATCTCTTACTCATCCTTGAGCGAATTCTGAGAGGCAAGTGTCATATGAGAAGTTTCTAGAAGATTCCTTGATCATCCACTTAGCAAACTGTCTCTGCCACTTGTCTATTATCGTCCATCACACCCTGTAGAAGGACTTTTCAGTATGCATCGCACCTCCCGTGTGTATTAGGTGCTATGCATCGCACTCTCTACACTGGGCTTTCAGTATGGTCTAGTTTTGACCATTTATGAGCAGTTTTCAGTGGATAACTTTTGGGAGATGATGTAATCAGTTGACCTTGTTCCTTTAGGCAGTGAAGCAACACTTTTAGGGACTTAGGAGCCCTCAGTTTATGGACATTTCTGATTGGGGTTGAAGTGCCCAAAAATGTCTATAACACTAGTTGGACTTGCAACATCTCATGAATTGACTTAGTTGTGATTGTAAACATGACTTTCTGATAAGGGGACATTATAGCCCTTTGGATGGGAATGTAATAGGCATGGCACATAGGGACAATTTCAGGAAAAACATGTACTTGGGGAAACAAGTATTTGGGGAAATTGGAGTCCCAAAGGGCAATGTCATCTGAATGGTTTAGGTATTTGTCCTTCCTCAAACAATGCATTTTGAGTAGGACCTCATATACACTTGTATCTCTGATTTGGAAATCCCTGTCTGCGAGGGGAAGGTGGTCTAGGTTCAAATGGGGATTTTTGATAGGTCTGACATCCATGGTGATAGGGGTGGCCATAATTCAGTTCTTGTGGATTTGAAATTGCCTTTCCTAGGTGTATTTAGAGGTTTGGAATGCAATTTGGAAACTTTGAGAAGGGCTTGGGTATGCGCTTCGAATTTAAATTAATTCCAATTAATTTTTCTTAATTAAAATACTTTTATATACAAACCGTTGTCAACTTTGAAGGGTGAATAGTAATTTCTCTATAAATACCTGGAGTTTAGGTGAACTGACTTCAAACTGGTGTTCTGGATGATGACGGAAGGTTGAAAGGGCTTTGAGATTTTTGAAGGTGTTCTCCGCAGCTTCTTTGAGGATTGAAATGAGGTTGATTATTAGTTTTGAGGTTTGCAGGTGTTGCACTAGTTTACAAAGGTTTTCAAAGAGCTCGAGCGAAAAAAGATGAAAAAGGGCTTCTCAACCTTCTTATTAGCAATGGTCACTTTTTGGCGGATAATTTTTATGAATGAATCATAGGTGGTTTATCGGGTTGAGCTGGGAGGTGGTTTCCCAAGCCATGACACCACTTTTGTTGAGGTGGTGATATTGAGGAGGGGTCAACCTATCTACTCTAGTGCTCGACACATCGCAATTGGGGGGCCAGGGAAAACCACCTTATCGAGCAGGTAAAGGTCAGTCGTCGGGCACGTCCAATATGGCTGTGGACTATCAGATGAGTGCGATGATGATCGGATGGTAGTCAGGTGAAAAAGGTGCACGAATGAAATGAACTGAGGTGTCGGGGGGACCCAAGTCTTTAATCCACGATAGTTTTGGATTTATTCAAAGTTAATGAGGGGATTAACCCAAAATTACCGAAAACTAGTAAGTTAAGCAAATTTTGTCGGGATAAGGGGTAAACTGATGAGCTCCTTTTATTTTCTCTACCTATCTAATGACCCACCAAGATTAAACTGTTTCGTCATATTTTATTCTCTAACTATAAACATAAAATTCAAAGTATGAAATAACCAAGATTAAATAGCTTGATTGCCATGCATTGTGACATGAATAACAAGCTGCACACAATCATTATTATGCATAAAAGTAAATAGTAATGGCATTTAGAATTGCACACTTTTATGGTCTCTTTTTGTTTTTGGGGTTCATATATTTTCATTTTTTGACCTTCTCCTATTCTTTTTGTCCTTTGATATTTCTTTTAGGACATACCCTATTCACATTTTTTAATTTTTAATATGGAAAACATTTGCAGAAAGCAAAGGTATGTACAATATTACAAGGCTTAACCTTAGTCACTCAAAATTATGACTCTTATTGGTATAGGAACCTAACATTGTGTATGTGCTTTTAAGAAAGTGCATGCATTCTTGGGAACGCACATGCATCACTCCTTATGAATGTGTACTTGGTATTGATTTGACAACCTCCATGATGTTTTAGGAATGATCAAGGCTATAATCTCATGAACATCAACCTCCATGATGTTTTAGGAAAGGTCGAGGGTAGAATCTCATGAACGTTAGTGCATTGATGTGCGTATCTTAGGCCCATTTTTTTTATCACTGACTTTTTATTACTTTTGTTGAGCGTCAACCTTGCACCTTCCTATACACCCTCTTAGCCCTCATTCTCCACTCACTTCATTCATCCAGTGGTTAAAATCATTGCATTATAGTTTAAAAATGACTGTTTATATGGTTTTATGACTATACTGATGACTGTTGTTTGGTTTAGTTTTTTTGTTCATGCAGCTGCAGAAACTTGTCAATTTCTGCAACCAGCACAGATTTCTGCAGCCAGCACATGATTCCGCAACTATTTTGTTAAAAGTTGTGCTCCAAGTGTCCTCTGAAGAAACGCGCTACATGGGCAAGCTCCAGATAGCAAGTACATGGAACGTGTCCCTTCAAATAAGCCAAATCATCCATGAGAGGCCGCGGTCAACCAAAGTCAAAGACAAGGCTAGCGAAAGAGTTCAGTGGTGGCACGTCACTGTTTTGGGCACGTGAATGATACGTGGCATAGTTCTCATCTCACGAAGGCACCAGCACACCTGGAGATCGTTCCTGAAACGTGAATCTAACAGCCAACCACTTCGAAGATTTAAGAGACATAACGACAGTTACACTAGATCTCGGCTGAAGAGATCTACGTGTCTATGGCAACACATTTAATAGCGTAGAAGTTGTTAGTTAGCTGTAGTATTTTTTCATTATAAATAACGCGTCATTGAATGCTGTAAAGAGACTTTGGATGCATGTGAATTCTGAACTGTTTATGTAATTTCCGCGCTGCTGGTTATCTTATCACCCCACTGTTTTATATGCTGTTGTTTTAAATACATGAGAAGACTTTTCTGAAGATAGCTGTGTGATTATTTGATTGGCTGAAGTGGCAGAGGGCCCCTGCACGCTGAAGCCTTGTAAAGTGTTTATTTAGTTTCATTATGTTTTTGTTTTATCATTAGCTTGTACATAATATGTTGTCTTATGTTTCTGCTGTTCATATATTTACCTTTGTTTTCTTAGAACTGTAAACTGATCAGTGTTTTTTGCAAGTTCTCTTAGGCAACCCGGACAATTTTTCATCTTTCTGATAACTTTTGGCATATGAGATCATCTTGTCCTTCCTGCTAACTTTTATTTTCTAGAGTTTAAATTCAGCACTGTCCTTTTCAAGTTGTGATTTTCTTCTTTCTTTTTTTGTTAGTTAGATATCATACTTCTCATCAATTTATGATTTATTTCTATGGTCAAATGACTATATCAGCAAAGAATCAGAATATTACTAACTGTAGTGTGATTTAGTTGTCATATTGCTTACTCATGGTTGCTTTCCATAAAGTAGATTGAGTTGAATGGTAAAGGACTAGAAGAGTTTAAGTAGTGTGATTAGTTTCTTTTTCTGCAATTTTTACAATTTAGTTATCATATTGATTGACCATGTTCATGATTACTTCCCAAGGTAGATTGAGTCTGAGGGTAAAGGATTTGAAGAATTCAAGTAGTGTGATTAGTTTCTTTTATGCAATTTACTTTCTTGAACAGTTAGATACCATATTGCTTAACTTGTTTATGATTACTTCCCACCAGGTAGATTGAGCCGAAGGGCAAGGGATCTGAAAAGTTAAAGTAGTGTGAATTAGCTTCTTTGCTTTAAGTTTGAGTTTTTTTTCAAGTTTTTGCTTTCTTTTGAACATTTTCCAGTTTAGAAACCATCACCACCTACACTCTACACACTCCACACTTCACTTTTACCATCACACATTAAGGAAAAATAAAATCCAAAAACAAACTAAAAAGCTTAAAACGACAAAAGCCTAAGGAAATGGTTATCTAGTACATATAGTACATTTCACTTCATCAGTTTACGAACCCCGGGTTGACATCTTAAATAGCAATTTAGATCACACTAAATTGACCAAACATTTTGGCGTCGTTGCCGGGGAAGTGAAACTAGGTAGCCAATTTCTAAAAAAAAAAAAATTATAAAAACAAGAAAATTTCAAGGAAGGAAAATTGATAACCTCTCAAAGTATGCTCTCCTCTTGCGCCTAGAGTGATCTGGAGGATCAGAAAAGAGAAAGTTATTGGTTTAATAGTTTCTTGAGTATGCTCTCTTCTTGCACCTAGAGTGACCTGGAAGATCAGAAAGAAAATTATTAACCTGACTTGAAGAAAAATAAAAAATGACATGCATAGAGCAAGAGATTCTAAGGGAAGGTTTTTAGCTAGAGCCAAGAGTTCAATTTTTACAACTCAATCTACTTCAAGGAATAGACAAGAGACACCTCCATCATCTCCAACTCACACTCCTAGCCCTAGGATTCCTGGAATTCAAGAGGCAGTAGTTGACTCTCCCACACCATCTATTGAATCCGAATTAGGAAGAGATCCTTTCCTTCCTTCTACAGGAAGACAGATTGTAATCGAAAAAGTAGAATCACCTATGGGAGAAGAGGGAGAAATTCCTCCTCATTCACCCTTGATAGAGGAACCAGAGGACTCTGAAGTCTCTAAGGAAACTACCACGACAGAAGAAGGAGCAACCAGATTTGGTAGAGGTAGTGGTAGAGGAGGAGGAGGAAATAATGGAGGAGGTAGAGGTAACATTGGAGGAAATAGGGATGGAGATAACTCATTCGGATTTCCTATAGTCGATGAGGACTCCCAATCCACAATGAAAAACATCTCGCCATTTGTCCTTCCCAACTTCCATGGGTTAAGAAATGAGGACCCTGAAACATTTTTATTTGAGTTTGAGGTCATGTGTCGAACTTATGATTATCTGGAAGACTCTCAAAAACTCAAACTGTTTCCTTCAACATTGAAAGGAGAAGCCTTGAAATGGTTCATGGGATTACTC
>APFE030461352.1:0-19468 GCA_000404065.3 Pinus taeda | reverse complement strand
GTTCGTACAGTCCGTACATCCGTACGGTCCGTACCGCGCGTACAGCAAGTTCCCAGGTTGTCTGTTGGGCTGAAAAAACAGATAAGTTTGCTTGCTGGAAATTTATTTTGCTGAAATTTTCTCACTGTAAAAAGGCATTTTCCAGAAATAAAGAAGTGCTCTCAAACTGGTTTTCCCCAAGAGTTGTAGGGGGTTTTTCCAGGGTCACATTGACCAAAAATATCAGTGTTTTTTAACTGTGTTTTTATGACTGTTCTTTATTGCTTGATTTTTATTTTCTAAAAATTTCCAACATTCTGTAAATTTTCCAGAATTTGTGTTTTCAGCAAATTTATTTTTTCCAGCTTGTTGAATGTATGGTTATGGGAAAGGGCATTTAACTACATGGGAGAAATAAGGAGAAACTAGAAACCGGGGTGGGAAAACAGAAATTTTTACATGGAAAAGGTGAGAAGTATGTTGTCCAATTCTCGTTTAGAGAAGCATTTTTGAGCAGAAGTTGTAAGGACAGCTTGCTACCTTATAAATCGATCTCCAACTACAACCTTGGATGGTGGTATCCCTGAAGAAGTTTGGACTGATAAGAAGTTGAATTATTCTCACTTGAAAATCTTTGGATGTGAAGCATTTGTACATATTCCCAAAGAAAATAGAACTAAGCTAGATGATAAATCTATGAAATGCATTTTTCTGGGATATTTGGATGAAGAATTTGGTTATCGTCTATGGGATCCAGTCAAACATAAAATTATTAGAAGCAGGGATGTTATATTTAATTAGTCATAAATGTTTAAGAGGACTGTAGGATGATCTGGAGGTCAAGAAAGTTATTGACAGGTTTGAAGAGAAGCATGAAGACATCCCACCAATGCAAGAAATGGACAGCAAATTCAGGAGCAGGAAGGACATCAAGTGGAAAATGAGGAACACCAAGAAGAAAGAATCTTGGAGGAACCTTTACAGGAGATTCAACCTGATAATGCACCACCACAGTTGGTTCACAGATCTTCTAGGCCTCATAAGCCTTCACAAAGGTATCGTCCTTCAAACTATATCTTATTAACTGATGAAGGTGGGCCTAATTGTTTTCAAGAAGCTTGTAAAGTTGAGCACGGTAAAGAATGGAAGAAAGCAAGAGAAGAAGAAATGAATTCCTTGCTAGAAAATAAAACTTGGGAGTTGGTAAATCTCCTAAAAGGTCGAAAGGCTCTACAAAACAAATGGGTTTACTAGATTAAGCATGAAGGTGACAAAAAGAAGGAGAGGTATAAAGCAAGGTTGGTGGTGAAGGGATTTGCCCAAAAGGAAGGTATTGACTTCACTGAGATTTTCTCACCTGTTGTTAATCTGTCATCCATTAGAGTCATTCTTGGTCTTGTTGTTGCTTTAGACTTAGAATGTGAACAGTTAGATGTAAAAACTGCTTTCCTTCATGGTGAATTGGAGGAAGAAATTTATATGGAGCAGCCAAAAGGCTTCATCGAAAAAGCAAAAGAAGATCTTGTTTGCAGGTTGAAGAAGAGCTTCTATGAGTTGAAACAGGCACCTCGACAATGGTACAAGGAATTTGATTCATTCATGTTGAACATGGTTTTCACAGGTTGGATGCTGACCATTGTGTCTATATCAAGAGGTATGATGAAGGAAAGTATATCATATTATTGTTATATGTGGATGACATGTTGATTGTTGGGCATGAGAAGAATATGATCAACAGGTTGAAGAAGGATTTGGGCAGCAAGTTTGCAATGAAGGATTTGGATCCAGCACAACAAATATTGGGCATAAGGATCATGCGTGACAGGAAAAACAAAAGGTTGTGGTTGTCACAAGAAAAATATATCAAGAAGGTGCTTGACACATTTAATATGAAGGATGTCAAGCCAGTTGGTACACCCCTTGCACCTCACTTCAAGCTGAGTACTAAGTTATGTCATAGTGATGACAAGGAGAAGGAAGAGATGAGCAGGATTCCTTATGCTTCAGCAATTGGTAGCTTGATGTATGCCATGGTATGTACGCGACCAGACATTGCATATTCAGTGAGAGTAGTGAGCAGGTTCCTTGCCAATCCAGGAAAACAACATTGGCAAGTAGTAAAACGGATTTTGAGGTATCTTAAGGGCACTAGTCATTACTATTTATGTTTTGGTCATAATGAAATTGTGCTTGAAGGACTTATAGATGCAAATATGGTTGGAGATATGGACACCAGAAAGTCCACTACAAGTTATTTATACACATTTGCAGGGGTAGGAGTATCTTGGGTGTCAAGGCTACAAAGAATAGTAGCTCTCTCTATAAAAGAGGTAGAGTACATAGTTGCAACAGAGGCTTGTAAAGAGATGTTATGGATGTAGCGGTTCCTAGGAGAGATAGGAATAAAGCAAGACAAGTATGTGTTATATTGTGATAGCCATAGTGTTATTCACTTGGCGAAAATCCAACATTTCACTCAAAAACCCAAGCACATTGACTTACGGTACCATTGGATCCGGCATGTATTGGAGGAAGGACAATTATCCTTGGAAAAGATCCATACAGATAAGAACCCCGTTGATATCCTCACAAAGATTCTACCAAGAAATAAACATGAGTTATGTGGAGGCATGGTAGGGCTCGGCGTAACTTGATTCAGGATTCTTCATTCGGCTTCAAGTGGGAGAATGTTAAACGTGAAGCCGAATTAAAGTTTTCAGCACCGACCTCACCATCCCAGCCATCACCAACCGCTGCCCATGCAACCGACGCCAACCTTTCTACGTCGTCCTCTGACTCCACTGTGCAATCATGTATTCAACATGACAAAATTGGAGAATTCTAGAGCTTCCCTCATATATAAATTGTAAACTCTCCTCTGTTTGAGCAATGCAAGCAAGGCCAAAGCCTCTGTGGAATGTGAAGTGTGATTTCATTCTCATAGATAATGTACTATGTTCTCCATTGATAATGTATTGATTTGTCTTCAACCATTGTGTTATGTCTATACTCCTCTAATATGTATGCTCTGTCCCTAACAGAATATGTGTTTATTGTTTAAGTTTGGTTATCTGATATATGTAAGGTTAAAATGCTTCTGTAATTATGATATGGCTAACTTCATCTTCCAAAGTTTTGGTTGTACTTGCTATCTAAGTTGTGCAAGTACACAATCTTGAATATGGTGAAGATGTTCGTTGATGTGATAAGCATGATGAGGATGATGATAACTCTGATGAAATGGTTGGAAGCCACGAAAGATTCTTCGATGACGAAAATAGAAGAGATCTCCCTTAGATTAAGGAGGAGTCTGGATAAAGAGATGCTCCCTGATTGAGAGGGAGGGCATAGCTTGGTTTTGATTGAAGAATGAATTTCGGAGGTTGTGTTGTTGCATGGGAAGTAGGAAAGGAAAGTGTATGACCGGGGAATCTTCTATCAGAGATTCGGTTGATAGTCCTACTATGAAAATTTGAGAAGCAACATCAAGTTGTCTGGAAGACCCCGGAGGTTTGTATTTGATTATGTACATATGAAAATATTTTATTGATTGTGGTTGTGTTTGTATAGGTGAATCTCTCGAAGGTGTTAATAGCATGATGGTTACCAATCAATTGGATTGAGAGAGATTGGTTATCATTGATTTGTTGGATCTAGGAGTGTTGAGGCTTTGTGAGTGAAGCATTGCCTGGGAGAACATTTGGCCAGCACTTTGTGTTGATGTCTAGGTTCCGAAGTTGGAAAAGTTGGTGTTGATTATAGAGCTCTATTTTTGGATACACACCTAGATCTTTGGGTTAGTGGTTAGCAAGTAAGCCTGATGGTACCTAGAGAGGCTGAAAGCTTGAGTCCATCTTATTCCAACTTGGATAGATTGCCCTAGCCAGGAATCTAGTCGGTGGCATTGTGGTGCCTAAATTTTTGAGAGATCTTCCTTGTACTTGTATATGATGAATACCTCCCTAGTTAAGGAGTGTTGGAAAATGTAACTAAGTTCGGTCTTCATTAAATGTATTTGAGTCATTTTGTAATGTAATTGTCAAAAGAATAAAGAAAAGATTTATTGTTATTATTATTGTGACTTATTAAAGCATGGGTTTCATGCTTGGGTCACCATGTTTTAGGTCAAAGTCCCCATTGAGGACTTCTAGGATTCACTTTGAGTCAATAGAGTCATTGTAATTTTAAAGAGACCCTTCTTGGGCTTTTGAATCATGTAAAAAGGATTAGTATTGAGTCAAATGTAATTTATGTTATAGTTTTGGCTCAACTTGAACGTTTTGTATCTCGAGGTCTCGTCATCCTTCATAGGTCTTTCTTTGAGAACCTTTTAAGCATATGAGCTATTATTTGAGCCTCTCCTTTGAATGGGCCTTGGAAATCACATCGTACCTTGCCATCAATCTTATCATTTGAGTGATTTCCCTTATACTGGGACTCCTCCCATTGGTGAAAGTTCGTAAAGAGCAAGGGACACAGATTGAGGTGACAGCGGATCTTTGTCCCATTGTTGTCATTTGGTCTGGTAGTTGTCCCTTAGGTACCACTACTATATTGAGTGGTAATAGGACATGAGAAAAATAATTTTCTTTTTGAATCTTTACAAAATCATAATTATGAAGACCGAAACTAGTTAAAATTCCAACACTCCCTCTTAACTCGGGAGGTATTCATAATGACTCATCAGGATATTCTCAAGTTGAAGACTTCTATAAGAAAGGGTCCAGATTGATAAGCATCGTGATAATCATCATCATGACCAGCATTTTCAAACTACCAAGGTCTTTATAAGTAAACTCTATCTCTCCAATAAATCAGAGCACAATGTTGGGAGGCATTCATTAAGACACCACACAACCACCTCTCTAAGGCACATACTCCACCTAGGTTCACCAAAGTATGTCCTCCACGAGACGATTTCCTAATCCGGTGTCACAATACTTGACACAAGGAAATTTCAGTCCTCCAGACCATTCTTATACCACGTCAATGTACTTGACATACGACTGTTAGTCCTGGTCACAGGAAATGACTTAAGAATGTCGATCCATGATGCTTATCCAATCTACCATTCTCCCTATCTGTGTTCATGTACTTGACTTACGGTTGTTAGTCCTAGCCACAGTATATGACTCAAGAATGTCGATCCATGATGCTTATCCAATCTACCATTCTCCCTATCCGTGTTCATGTACTTGACGTATGGTTGGTAGTCCTAGCCACAGTACATGACAAATTGAGAACTAGGTGTCCATCCTCACTCCAGCTCAACCTGGGAGGAGTAATGCACAAGCCCAAGCATGTCTTAGAAGTACTCATACTTCCCTTACATCAGCTTCTTGTTCATTAATGGAGATTTGTTGCAGCTTCTTGGCTCTTATCTGCACCATACTCTTGAATCATAAAGCACTTCGACCTTCCAAGAAAACCAAGTTCTCTAACAATCTTTATAAGGTATTACAATCGAATCCAACACGTTGTCAAATAGTCCATTAAACTTTTTACGGAGACAAACTGCTTCACAACTAATTGTGGAAACTGTCATATCTCTGCCTCCGCAGTGCAACAAAATCTTGCTTCATGCTCTTCCAAGAAACCATACTAGATCCCAACCATCAGTGATATCTCTACTCATCATTAGCACTACCAAACCAATTGACGTATCTAGTTTTTCTACAAAACTTCAAGTTCCATGCTGTAATGTATCAATCCAAGATCGTTCATGTCAAATTTTGCTTTTAGCTCCTTTTGAAGTCAATATTTCTTCCATTGACTCATGAGTCCTTATTTCCCAAAGTACGAGGTCTTCTTTAATCATGCGGCTTGTTTTCAAAATCCTAGGATAATGTTGCTAACTAAGGCAATCGTCTTAACATGATCCTCTCCCTCTTACTGGGAGAACCTTCTTGCTTCCATGTTGCTATTAGGTGCATGGTTGATTTCTCTACTACATACTTCAAACTACTCTGTCCTTTTGCATTCACGTTCTTCCACAATTTAGGAAAGTCTTTGTGCTTTGCTACGTTCCTCCCATTCTTTCATTTGTTGTCAAGGCTTGGGAAACTCTTATCAATGACCTGCAAACTTTACTAGGAGAGGCTATATATAGACAAAAGACTATCTAAAGATAAAGACGATAGCAACAGTAGTAATCAAAGAAAGGAAAGGTACAGTACTTATCTTTAATAAAAGAATAAACTCCCTCTTAAACGTGTACTTCTTGTAATTATCTTTGTTCTCACATTAGCATAATGTCATTTATGTCATTCCCAGGAGCTACGACTTCTTCTTTCAGAAGAATCGATTAGTCCTAGAGTTTTGTTCCTAGGGTTTTCTTAGTTCAAACTTTTTCTAGGGTTTACAAATCTCGGATGCTTCTATATCCAAAGTCTTCAAGACCAATCAACTTTCAAATTTCAAGTTCTCTTCAACATTTCCTGTCCAACCTTACTTGTTCTCTATTTTTGCCTTCAAGTATGGTACCATATTATAACTTCCTTGAAATGCATCAAAGAGATATTCTCATAGCAAATTCGGACTTCTTATCATGGTAGCTCTAGTCAACTCTTCAATTTTGTCCATAAGAATTTCAATTCTTGTCCATAAGAGGTCTGCAACTAGGTCTTCGTATGATCTCCAAGAGGTCCAAACATTGACCTTGTTCTTATCCTCAGGTTAATCGCAGTAGAAGGTACCATAGACCTTCGTATTATCCACAAAGAGTAGCTTCAATCCTTTGCATGAACAAGAGCTACATCCCTTCGCATAAGTGTCACAGTCTTCCTCATGAGCCAAGGGCCAAGGGTACAGACCTCCACATAAACAAGTGATACAGATTTTTCTTTGCTTCAGAGATGCAGACTTCGGACTTCAAATCTAGTGTTTTCATTTTTTCGTCAAAAGAAAAACTTCTATGGTTATCAGCACATATCATCTCTTGTGTCATAACTCGGATTCCATGGATGCTATGTCATGGGACTAGTCATTATTCTACAGAATTTGGATAGTGTTCTTGAACTTGACCATTCTATAGGATGAGAGAGCTCGAACCTGTTCAGGAAAGAGGAGACTTGTGCTTGTACAATACCAAGATGCAACAATGAAACTTCAAATATCAGCTACAAACCTTTGATCTACCACAGGGACTTGTCTTTGATTCAAGGGGAGGCAATCATGTCACTGTTCCACAGCGGCTTGGAATTATTTTGCTTCAATCACATAGAGGAGTTTGAATGTCATAGAAAAATTTGGATGCCTCAAAGATTCTAAAACTCAGAAATTTCAGAGATGTCATTTTGGATGCTACAGAAAGGTAATGCAACTCGGATCTGAAGTTCTTCAAATTCCAATAGGCTCAACTCAGTAAACTTCGATTCAGATCTTAGGAGATTTCAGATGTCACACAACACAACTTTTGCTTGCATGTTATACCACAGGGAATTCGAATTTTGTCTTGGTTAGTGATCTTGAATCTTCATTATGTAAACGTCAGATGTTTGTTGCCTTTTTACAGAGGTTTGTTTCCAGCACAAAAATTTGAGCTTGTCCTTTTATGCCACTATGGTCCGAAAACATGTCACATGAACATATCCTTCTTCTGCAAAGATACATACAGACCTTTAATGGCCTTGACCATTGATAAGAGAACTCGGGTTTGAGACCTTGGCAGAGCTCTCATGTCCATCATAAGGCTTCTTGTGTCTTGAACTAGGGCAAAAGATTTGACTACCCTATAGCCTAGCTCTGATACCATGTTTAAATTTGAATGCATGATAGAATTTCTTAACAGGATAATTACTTGTGACTTGTTTATATATGCTTTTCATTTAGTATTTACTTCATTCATTAGGTGATCAAGCAATTATACAAGTACAATGCACAAAAAGACAAGAGACACTAGAGATTAGACTAGAGGCCAGGGCAAACTCACAAGGGAAAAACCCAGCAATCCTTTCCTTATAAAATCTTAGTCAACAAGAGAAATTCAAGTCAAACTAACTAGTAAACCAAGTGCCAATTCAGCCCTCCAACTGTCCACAACACTATTCACAAGATGTCATTTGTCTATCCTCAAACCAGCTTCAGTTCACATGAGTATAGCTTACAATACACAGAGATGTAATGCCATAAGTAGCTTTTATATACAAAGAAGTTGCCACAGGAAGCTCACATCATCACAGAAAAAGGTGCCACAGGAAGCTCGTATCATCACAGAAGTGCCACAGGAAGCCCGAAATATCACAGAGAAAGTAGAGCCTTAAGGAGCTCATATATCACAGAGAAATGTGCCACAGATATCCGAATTTTCTTCCACAGATGAAGTCCAAATTGCTTGTCGAATGATGGAGTATAGATGCCTATATATAGTTGTTTCTTCATCCAAAAAGGTGCCTCTCAAGGCTGAGCCAACCTGAACTGTGGAGGGCCGACTTGGTCATCTTGGGAACAAAAGTAAACTTTTTAAAAATTCAATTTTTTCTTTTAAATATCCAAATAAGACTTGATAAAAATAATTTTCATTTTGACTTCAAATAAATTCTTTTTTACTCTTTACAAAATCATAATTATGAAGACTGAACCTAGTTACAATTTCAACACAACCAACCTTTATCAAGTCAGATATTCAAATAAACTGACTGCTATTTCTAGCTGCAATCGACCCTATACTTGAGTTGGGTATCACTAAACCCACTCTCCCATTCATATCTCATCATTCTCCATGGCCTCTTACTCAGCTTAAGGGGGATGTTGAAATGATAACATAATCTTTATAAATAGCCCTGGTGTTATGTAAAAAATTAGTTAATTTTAGGTTTATTATTTAATTTTAGGTTTAGTTAGACGAAAGGACACGATAATAAGATCATGCCCTTTCCCAAAGGGTGCCCATGGCAGTATATAAGCCAGGAACCCCATTGTAATCAATCATCATCTGTCAATTCATCTTTTTAATAAAATATTTATACAAATATATCTGTTTATCAAGAAGTTTCCAGTTCATTGGTATCAGAGCGGTCGAATCCTCTCGCGTGTGCTAGTTTCACGCATCCATCCACTGCTGGTTTCATGCATCCATCCATCGCTGGTTTCACGCATCTGTCCACTGCTATCACTGTACTTACCTTCCACTGCCATACTCACTACCGACACCCTATCTACGCACTTCCCGCCTGGACTGCTCTCGCTGTGCATATTTCACCTTGAGTGATACGCTAAACATCAGCAGAACCAGGGAAGTGACTCACTGTATCAACATGACGCCTGTGTCATTTTTTCCTGGGTCCCATTACGTGGGCTCTATGGATACACTGAACCAACACTGAAATTCTCGGCTCCCTTGCGCTGGGCTCTGCGGTTCCATTACGTTGCGGATATGTTGAACTGTCACTTTTCTTCTCCCTGTGGTGATAACGCTAAATTCCGGCGTTCCTTTTAACTGCGGTGATAACGCTAAAGCGGACAGAGATAATAACGCGGAAAAAAATAAACAAGAAATAGAAGAAAAAGAAAAAAAAAAAACGAAGGATTTGAACAGTCAACAGTTGACACTTCCGTTGGGACATGACTGTCCATTACGTGACTATCCATTCGGTCATTAAAATAATTATCAAGTAATACGTGATTGTCCATAGAAAACACATATGATATAATTTTTATATTATATTTATATTATATATAATTTAATTATAAGTATATAAATTAATTATAAGTTATATAATAATAACTTTTAACTAGTTATAAGTTTCATATATATTTAATATATATATATATATATAATTAACGTTAATTAATAAATTTATTTATTAAATAAAAACAACATATAAAAAACTTATGTCATATTATTAAGAAAAACAAAAAAGCAAAAAAAAATTAAGTTGGCAGATAAATACACACCCCCACAAACTCGCTCAATGTCGACAATGACAATGGCGGATTTCCAAAAAAAATTGTTGGACGCGGAGCATAGGATAAGTAACAACCACGATGACCTCAATAAAAGATTAGATGAATTCAAGATCAAACTTGAGGGGCAGGCTGACAATATCAAAAAGCAAGCTGACAATATCAAAAAACGGGGTGACCAAATAAAAAATCTTCAGGATACGAAAAATCGAATAGAAATAAAGATGGAAAATCAACATGTCCAAACAGAAGTAGACATCAGAGAGGTCTTAACAATGCTGAAAATTATGTGTAAAAAGGCGAATTGTACACCTGAACAACTACTAAAAGAAAATGAAAAGAATCAAGAACACATCTCAGCAGATTCAACAAAGTCGACAGACTCATGAAAAAGTTGAATCCCCAAAAAAATTAGCGACACCCCACCAAGAAGTGAGTAACACAACCCTTACAAACAAGCAACTCTGGGATACCTTTACCAATCAACACCCCTTTTTCGCTCAACCATTAGCAACATACCAGTGAGGCAAAAGTCGAGATGCCGAAATTCAATGGAACGAAAAAACAATGTTGCATGGATAAACAAAGCAGAAGAATACTTTGAGATATATGACATCAATGACGATACGAAAAGCTCAAGCATGCATCCATGAAAATGGAAGGAGAAGCATATAACTGGTATATGTCGTGGAAAAAGATAACACACGTCATTAGCTTGAGAAAATTTAAAGATGCATTCTTTAAAAGATTCCAAGGTGTAAGAGAAGAAGAGTTCTTTTCAAAACTCATCAAGTTACGACAAAAAGGAAGTGTGGTCGAATACAATCAAGAATGGGAGACCTTAGTAACACGAGTACCTGGGTTATCAGAATCTCGTCTAATTCAGTCATACGTCTCAGGACTCAAAACCCATTTACAAGCAAAACTTGAGATGCATGACATTACATCAGTAGAAGTAGCAAGATGGAAAGCAAAAACAGCCAGAAGAAATCCGAACCAATATTTTGGTCAAAAGCGGAAAAAACATATTCAAGACAAAGGATACCCCAATATGTGGACTCAAATAATACGAGATATGTTCCACCCTGTGTTGCACAGGTACCCGCACCCAGGGGTGGGGTTCGCGTACCCGTCCCGGGTTCCCGCACCCAAGTACCGGATTCGGGTACGGGTTCTTCCCAGACGCACCCAGAAGAACCGGGTTCTTCCATGAAGAACCGGGTTCTTCAAAAAAAAAATTCGGGTTCTTTTCCTTTGACGGGTTCTTGGGTTCTTGGGTTCTTCGGGTTCTTCGGGTTCTTCAGGACGGGTTCTTCGGGTTCTTCACGTGGGTTCTTCGGGGTTCTTCACATGGGTTCTTCGGGTTCTTCACATGGGTTCTTCGGGTTCTTCGGGTTCTTCACATGGGTTCTTCGGGTTCTTCACATGGGTTCTTCGGGTTCTTCGGGTTCTTCACATGGGTTCTTCGAGTTCTTCGGGTTCTTCGCATGGGTTCTTCGGGTTCTTCACATGGGTTCTTCGGGGTTCTCCTTGTGCTTTTGTGTCTTCCTGTGGTTTGTCCACCTACATTGTATTGGGTGGCTGGTTTTTTAACTTTGGGGTTTTCATCGAATGTCCCTTCTAATTAAAAAAGGTACTCTTTAGGTATGGGTACTTGCTGCTCCTTGTTGACCATGTTGCCATGCTTTCAGCTTGTAAGCATAAATGATTGGATTATTCAATAGAAGAGAGCTTGAATGGTTTACACTATTACTTGATTTGAAACCTTCTGGCATCGAGTGATTTGTATGGATCGATCACATACGTCAACAACATTTTCAGATTTTCTTTTCAGAAATAATTCCGTGGAATTTCAGTACATTATTTTTATTAAATGGCTAAGCATGTCCTGTAAATTCTTATTCTAACCTGTTATTTGGATTAAGGTCATCCAAGCTATTATTCCCTTCAGTATGAAATTGAAATTCTTCTGTTAGTTTCATGTAAAGAAATCTCAGTCATCATATTATTGTTTTATTGTTTAAATCAACGACACAGTTGCAGCATACTGTTCCATTGTCCAGTTACTTGTTCTAACTTCTAATTGCCACATATCTCATTCGTTACTAGCTCGATGATGATCTCATTCGTTACTAGCTCGATGATGACATTTCTTTTCTGTTATTTACTTTTTCTTTGTGCTCTGGTTCTATGACTACCAATCTGTAAGGAAACTTGAATGATGATATTTGGTTTTTTAGTTACAAATTATTACATTGCTTACTAATATTATTAATTATAAAGTTTATCAAATTTAAAATTTGATAAAATATTAAATTATAAATTAATATTATTATATTACCCGACGAACCCACGCACCCAGTTTCCAAAAATGCCGTCCCCGTCCCCGTCCCCGTCCCCGCACCCACGTTTCCTGGCAACATAGGTAGAATATCTTTAGAATTGTCCATTTACAAGAAACTGCATCTTATCTCCATCCAAATTGCTAAGGAAGAAAGAATTTGCCCCAGTGAGGTATTTGATCTTGGAAGGTCCTAATCATTACTTGTCAAATTTACCATGTCTTCCTGGTTTCTCCCTTCTTTTGTCCTACGTGAGGACGAAATCTCCCTTTTGTAGAGTCCTTGGATGAGCTTTTCCGTCCTATTCACTAATATAACAATGGCATCAAATAATATTTAGGTAGAATATCTTTAGAATTGTCCATCTGCAAGAAACTGCATCTTATCTCCATCCAAATTGCTAAGGAAGAAAGAATTTGCCACAATGAGGTATTTGTTCTTGGAAGGTCCTAATCATTACTTGTCGAATTTACCATGTCTTCTTGGTTTCTCCCTTCTTTTGTCCCGAGGACGAAGTCTCCCTTTTGTAGAGTCCTTGGATGAGCTTTTTGATTGAATGTGCCTCTAACCTTTTCTTGATCTTTTACCAAATGATCCAAAGCATTGCAACTACTCTCGTTAAATTCCACCAATTGATTCACTCGTGCCTAAACTATCTCTTGATTAGTTGTGAAATGCTGCAGCAATCGATATATCAATGAATCTTCAGATGAATGGGTAGTGTTACCTTCATTCCATACAACAACTCAAAAGGACTTTTTCATGTGGATTTTCTTTGTGACAGGATCTACCCAATGTTGCACGAAGCAGGGACAAAGCGGGGATGTTTTTTGGAAGTGAATCATCATTTTCCAAAAATTGTCGGAAGCGAAGCGTCTCAGAAGTGTCTATATATATAGATATATGTATTGTGCATTTATATTAAAAAAACATCCAAAATAACAAATTAGTTGTGGAAGATATGAAAACATGCATGTTTGTACGTAAATCAAGATAGATATGGCATCAATTATACATCAATGTTTAATTATTCGAGCATCAACCATCTAAAATCTAGATTCCTTTCCTCTTGTCTAGCCTTTGCCTCTACTTCGACTCTCTAGGGTAGTCAACATTGCCCAGTTTTGATCAAACGACCTAATCCAAGCCTTATAATATGGTAGAGAAAGTTTAACATGCTTGATCAATGATTTTGACTTTAGTGAAGGGTACATTTTTGCTAACGCCATGACAAAGGAGTTGAATAATCAACACCACCAACACTGAGGTACATATAGGGGTTGGTGCTCTTGATTAAATGCTAATCACATACCATCATACATGATATAATCTAATGAAATGCCACAATCCCATTGATCCTGAAATCTTGAAAACTATTAAGTCTGCGGAATTTTGAATGGGATATGAAATTCTATTTTCTCCATATAAGCCTGATGAGGTTGGAACCATTCTCAAACTTCCTGAGTCATTTCACGGTAATGTTAAAAATTTAAGTAAAATGATGACATTAGGGAGCATCTAGGGAGCATCAAAGAGGCACCTTGGCAGTGTTCGGGTGCATAGTTCCTCATATATAGTTCGAAAATTCCAAAAAAAAGTAGCTCTATGCAACCGTGGTGAAACCATGGTTCAAGCTTGTGGAATTGTGTCGGAACCATGGTTCGGAACCATCACGGTTCCAAAAGCCCAAGAAGCACAAGAAAAGGGCGAAACCATGGTCCTGATTTTTGGAACTGTGGTTCTGCCTGAGGATCGTTGGTAGATCCATTCGGGACACAAATCTGCCTCCTAAAACGAGGGGGGTGGTTCCTGCAACATTGGATCATCTACACATAAAGCATGCTTAATCTTACTATCATCTCTAGCAAGCTTTTTCATACTTGTCATAATATTCTTGTTATAGCATTTTGCCAAATCATCCCATTGGGGGTGATAGCTTGATGAGCGAGATAAGATAATGCCATATTCATCATAGAAGTTTGACAAATCCATTGAATTGACAACTTGGGCATTATTTGTCTTGATTTTTGCTAGTACCCAAATCCGGTAATTATCTTATCTTCTAAAATCTCAATCACCACCTTATCAATTACCTTCTTTGTGGGAATGGCTTTAACCTTCTTGTTAAAATAACTTGTAGCCGTAATAATCCACTGAATCTATTGTTTGAATTTTCTTTGAACTCCCTTAATTTTTTTTAGGTCCCATTGTTGGAAAGGTGCCTTTACAACTAGTTGTTGCAAAGGTGTAGGGTTATCAAATGTGTTTCCTGCAAAATGCTAACATGGTTGACATGATCTAACAAAATGATGGGCATTTGCAAATAATGTTGGCCAATAATATCTTACTTTTGGAATTTTATGCATTGTCATCCTAGCAATGTAATGTCCACCACAAAATCCTAGATGTGATTATGTCATGAGCATTCTGGACTTGTCCTCATTAACACATCTAAGAATCAAACCATCAAGGTTCCCCCATCCCAGGATTCCTTAGATTAGACAATACATAGAACACTTTAGTCTAAGAGCTCTCCTTTTATGGTCATTTTAATTATCTGGACGTTTAATATTCCGCAAATAATATATAATAATTGAATACCAATTTTGGTGCTTTAGCTTATCTGGCATGGATGCAATGATGTATCACAAGTTACAAGCGATGTTTAATGCCTTATGAAGCCATCATGATGATTGAATGGGATGCCATGTGATATCAATTTCAAGTCTCTTGGCAACTTTTTTGAAGATGGCAAAACCTATCATAACTCAATGGTCAATCCACAATGAGGACAATGATTAGTGGCTCCTATCTGTGAATGTGCGTTGACTCATCACTGTCATTCAAAGAAAGCCATGCCACCTAAAGTAACCCACTAGTGGTTTGTAAGGGCACAAACTTTAAGTTTTACTGAACACCTTTGGGCCTTGGGTCGTTAGCCTATTTCCTTGAGTCCAAGGAAGACACATTCTCAGCCAATCAAAAGCAATTTTAGGTCTTATTCCAAAACCAAATGGTGGTTTCAATGTAAAGGACATCTGCAAGAAAGCCATTATACTTTGTGGTCATTGTTGAGGCTACCTTTTGGGTTTTACTCCAGGACCAAAAAGTGGTTTTGATGTTAGAATATATGCAAGAAAACCAATATCCCTTGCGATCATTGTTGAGGCTACCTCCAATAAGTCGATGTTCTTAAAAGTATATCTACACTTTAGTCCCATACATAACACCAATTACTTCTCCTAGTTGCAATGTTACCTCTTGCCGAGGAGGAAAGTTTTATGGCATTCATGATGATGATGTCAACCATAAGGGTAAGTATTTTTGGAGAGAAAGGAAGAAAACAATTTTTTTTTAATCATATTTTCGACTGATGTCCTTATAAATTTACTCAAATTTCGAAGTGTGGCTACACTAGTTGAAATTTGAGTAAACCAATAAGGACACGAGTCAAAAATATGACTAAAAAATTCATTGTCTTATTTTATTTTTTCCCAAGAAAAATAAATGTATTTTATATTCGCGTTGGAAAAAAAGGTACAATCCGAAGGTGCAGATTGTGCAATAATAAGAGCTAGACCTCCAAAAAAGGCTATTAAAAGGGCTTGTCAAAAGAGCCTCTGTAGTATTCAAATAAAACAACTTCATACAGTTCAGAGAAGTATCTAACTACAAACATTCCAAAAGGAAATGCATTATTAGCTCACAATAAAATAATCTAATTGACCATGTCATAGATTTAGAGGAACCCTCATGGGAGGTTAGTTGATATGATCCTTATGGCAGTGCCAGCCCTTCCTTGGATAAAGAATCTTCTATAACGTTGTGCTTTCTCTATATATGTTGATAACTCAACTACAGGAACATCGAAGAGATCTCCTTAACCTGTTGAGCAAGAGCCACAAGATTAATTATTTGGACCTGAATATAATCCATCATCCAATTAATCACCAAGATGAATCCCTCATCAACTGAACTGAAGGCAGGGACTTAGTGCTAGTGAAATTTAACAAATAAAGCAAGGATAAGAATTCAGCCTTATTATTCATTCCAGGCACGGAGTTTGCTTTAAAGGTAAATTTTGATCATCAATTTGAAGCACAAACCCCAGACCACATATGTGCTCATTTCCTTGACAAGCCTCGTTAAAATACACCAACGGGTAATTATTATCAAACACTAAAGAACCTAGCTATTGAATGCAGACAACTTTTGGCCTCAGAGAGAATGAAATGTAAAGGAACCTTGCTCTCAGTGCCGCCACCTCAAGTGGAGTAAATCTACCCCTAAAAGTTGCCATGTTTCGAATACTCCAAATGACCCAGTTGACAAAGGAAGAGTTTTGTAAGTCTTTAAATAGCGCCTTTCTTACCAATCTTGAAAACAACTATTTACACTTTTTTCCTTAAATCCCTTGAATCAAATAAACTTTTACCACAGTAGCCCGGACTGCCACAGTAAATCTACAGTGAACAAAAAGGTGTTGAATATCTTCATTGTTGTCTTTGCACAAGTAACATAACCTGACCCATGCATATTGATCCTCTGAAGTACATCCCAGGTCAATATCTTGCCATTGAGAATTAACCACACCAATATAATGCTTTTACGTGCAGCCTTTAACTTCCATAAAGGCTTCCACCACCATACCAGGTTCAAAATTTGATCTTCAACAGGGGCTTTATATGCATTTTGTGCATTGTAATAACGCTCTGATTAGTTATACACTGAAAATCAACACATACCTGGGAGTATTAAGTCTAATATGAGCATTGACTGAGGAATGGACCAGCCTCTCTCATCTTGGTTTCCAACCTTCAAGTAGTCCTAGCTGATCAGCATTTAACCAGCCCTGTCTGCAAGTGATAGTTGATCCTAGATCTGCTATTTTGGAAAGAGCAGATTGCCCTCGCTGTTGAATAAATAAATTCATTGCTTCTCAAAGAAGAACCTCATCGCCACAACCCATTATGGCATCAACTCTGAGCCTTATGTATGAGCCCATGCCAACCTTCCAAGCCAAAAAACACCCTTAGACCTATAGTGAAAGAGCTTTCCACTGGTTTGTCACCCCTTGTATATTTTTATTGGCCCTCCTCATCTATTCTGTAATAGAATCTAGAGCAATATATTTATCGAGGAGAATTTCCTTCCAAAGACCAGGCTTAGTTAAAATGTTCCAAAGAGATTTTGCTGCAAGAGATTTTCCGAAAATATGTACATCTTTCAAGCCCCACTCTCCCCACTGTTTTGGGAGGGCAAGCCTTCTCTAATTAGCCAAATGCAATCCTTTGTATTCCCCACTTTCTTTCTAGAGGAAGTTGAAACATAATTTCCTAATCTTCTCTAAGATACCTTTTGGGACATGCACCAGGAGATGATGCTAGTACAATAGTATAGTTTCCATCACCATTTTAGTCAAAACTAAGATACCTTTTGGGACATGCACCAGGAGATGATGCTAGTACAATAGTATAGTTTCCATCACCATTTTAGTCAAAACTAACTTGCTCGCTTTGGATAGCCATTGAGTGCACTAAAAGTGTCTCCTCTTCTCAACCTGGCCAACTAACCAATACCAGTCTACTTTCCTGTAGTTATTTGGCTTTACAACAAATCCAAGATACTTAATACTTTCATCTAAATTACCCGGATGCGGGTGTCTTAACAGGGGATTAATAAGTGTTATTAATGATGCATGCGCAGCCGGCAGCTGGCAAGCATCCAAGGAAGGATAGGACGCCGGAGGAAAGGCTAAATTACTCCTTCCTGCAGGCAATTCATTATGCATTAATGCAGGTTCGAGCCAAAGGTACGCGGTTGGAGGTTAATAGGATGGAGCGCCGGTTTGGGATCTCACTCGATTTGGCTCTGTTCAGTTATTCCGCAGGGTGGTCAGGTAGTCCGCAGTGTGTCTCTATGTGCTCTGGTTCTCTTCGGCTTTGCAGAGGTGGTTGTCTCGGGTGGTCCTGCTCTTAGGGGCAGCCTGGGACTCAGAACGATCCCAAATTGTCTACCATAAGCAACTCCTCTTCGTTGCTCTGCGCAGCTATTGAATGCCCCGAGTTGCAGGTCGATTTGTGGGTCTGGTATCTCAGGCCAATCTTTGGTAGTTGCCCGGTTAGAAATTTGGTTTTAGTCTCGGTTATACGGGTCTGGGTTGGAAATTGGGTCCTCCTGGTTGTGGCTGGTCATTGTCCATTAGTCTGGGACTCGTTCTCTTCTGCAGGGGCTCCCTTCTGGGTTCACTCAAGCCTTCAATTGCTCTTCCAATACCCTCAGCCTCTAAGCCTGTTTATTGAGCCGCTTCGTCTGCACATGGCACCCCGTAAACGAGGCATTCCCAGGCGCGGGATCAATTTGGGATCTCGGGGAAGGCAGGGGGGCGGGAAAGCCCTGAACCTCGCCGCATCTCTCCGCTTGCCATGGCAGCGCCTTCTTCGCAAACCTCAGACGAGTCCGGTCCTTCCCTTAATAGCTCGTTGCATTCCGCCCGATTCAAATTCAAAAGCCGGCTCAACGGACCGCTCATCTCTGCCTTAGTCACTGTCATCTTCTCGGAGGAAGAAGATGACCCAGCCAGCTTAGAGGCAGCCTCAACAGAACAATCGCCCTCCAAGTCTGCCAGTTCGTCTCAGAGCAGATTGGCAGAGGATGTTTTAAAAGTTTCATCGATGGTGCAGGAAGAGGAGGGTCATGAGGAGGACAATATTCAGCAAGTCTCGCCTCAGGAGAATATCATCGACTCTGAGTCAGTGAAAGGATATGAAAATATCCTGCACCTCAGGACTCCTCCGGATGGCTCTATGTTGGAAGTCAAGGACAGGGTGATGGTAACCTGGGAGCGTGCCCCGGACAAGGTCAATGAGCATGATATTGATGAATCCAAGTAAGTCTCAGTCCTTTTTCTTGAAGCTTCGGGAAAACAATTCAATTTTGCAGCTCCAGATTTCGCGGTTAAATATCAGGCAGCTCGGTACTGCGCATTTTCTCTTGTACCTCCAATTTTGTCAACACGCAAAAATACAATTATCAGTTTTATGTTGTTTAGTTTTGGAATATAGAGGTCTGTTCAGATTTTTGCAGGCTTTGATCAATATTGTAAGCAATTTTTGCAAAAGCATCTTGACAGAGGGATTGCTATGGCTCCCTCAGAGGCTTGATCCTCTCTGTACATATTTTTTCTCTTTTTAATATAAATAGCATAGTCTTTACTCAAAAAAAAAAAAAAAAATATATATATA
>APFE030461349.1:0-13990 GCA_000404065.3 Pinus taeda | reverse complement strand
CCCCTTTGAATCTCTATCAGCAGAAGTCCCATCCTCTCCCCCTCAATCCCCTTGTCCAGCTTCCCCGCGCTCTTTCCCTCCTCTCTCTCCTACCCCCACCATTGAAAGAATCCTAACCAGAAACAAGGCAAGGGAAGTGAACCAACCTTCAGACCCTCAGAGAAAAGTTGGTAGAAAATCGAACAAAGAATTGAGAGATGAAGCAGCTGCTAAGGAGATGGCAACCGGCTCTCAGCAACCCATGGACTCATTTCTAGGCAAGTTAAAAGGGAATGGCGAAAAGGCCAAGGAGAAGGCAGGACTCCACCCAACAATGGGTAAATAATGAATTTGGTCTCTTGGAATTGTAGGGGAATGGGCTCTTCCCTAAAGGTGAAAGCAATCAAGGATCTACTAATTCAGGAACAACCAGACATTTTCCTAATCCAGGAGACCAAAACCACCGAGCAGGACTTCACTTCACAAACACAAAGATTCAAAAATTATTCAGGCACTTCAAAAGGCTCAGATGGGGCCTCAGGGGGAATAGGCACATTATGGAACAAAAACAAGTGGGAAATCAGCAACTCACAGCTCTGCAACTGGTGGATCAGAACAAACTTAAGGAACAAGAGCACCCAAGAGGTCTACTTCATATATAACATATATGCACCCAATCACTACAGAGACAAAATCAGCTGCTGGAACACCTTAGAAGCAGACCTCTCCTCCATTCAGAGCAATCTAATAATCCTTGGGGGCGACATGAATCTAATTAGGCAGGTGGAGGAAAAATTTGGCGGTAACTTCCACCCAGACTCGTCAAGAGATAAGCTAGAAGCAATAATCCAGCTCTTTAACTTGATCGACACCCCTTTATCGAATGGCAAATATACTTGGACTAATAAGAGAGCAGGCTCTCACGATATTAAAGAAAGGTTAGACAGATTTCTCATACAGGAAGGGTTGGCCAGCAACTTCCAGGTAATTAAAAGCCACACAATTCACAGAACAGCCTCAGATCATAAAGCAGTGGTCCTCTCTCTGAATAAAGGAACGAATTTAGGCCCCCTTCCCTTTAAATACAACAAGCACTGGGATAGCCATGAAGAATTCAGCACTCTTGTGCAAAATCAGTGGGCAAAAGAAATATCAGGCTCACCTCACTACGTGTGGGAAACGAAACTAAAACAACTAAGGTCAGTCATAAAACAGTGGGCAAGAGAGCTGGCAAGATCCGAAAGAAAAAAGAGAAACGACCTGCTGTCGGAAATGGAGAGATGGCACAAGGAGAAAGAACAAACTCAGCCCACAGCGGAAGACATAGAAAAGGAAAAAAGCATGTTCATGGAGCTCTACAGGCAAAATCGTGTGGAGGAAGAGGAACAAAGAATGAAATGCCGCTGTCTATGGTTGAAAGCAGGGGACAAGAACACCTCTTTCTTCCACAATAACGTCAAGACCTCTTTCTTCCACAATAACGTCAAGACCAGAAGAGCTAGAAATCAAATTGACAAAATAGAAGTGGAAGGAAGAGAACTGCATGAACAAGAAGAGATAAAAAATGCAGCCTTCGAACACTTTAAGGCTCTCCTTACAGCAGATCCCCAACAACACGACAGCGCAGCATTCCTCAGTTTAATTGAGAGCAAAATTAAGGAGGATCATAACAGTGAGTTGGAACAAGATCCCACCGAAGAAGAAATAAGAGAAGCCACCTTCAGCATGCAACAAGACAAGGCTCCGGGGCCGGATGGCTTTTCAGTAGCATTCTACAGGCAGCATTGGGAAATCATAAGAAAGGACTTTGTGAGAATGGTGAAAAACGCATTCAGAAAGCACAAGCTAGGGGACTACACGAAATCCTCTCACATCGCTTTAATTCCCAAGGAAGCAAACCTCAAATCATTTGATAGATTCCGCCCCATATCACTGTGCAATGTCTCGTACAAGATCATAACAAAAATTATCGCCAACAGGCTCAAGAATCTCCTCCCTATCATAATCTCTGAGAACCAGGGTGGCTTTGTCCCTAAGAGACAGATTATAGACAATGTTATTCTTATACAAGAAGCCATCCACAACAGTCTCATCAAAGGAGAACGAGGAATGATCATTAAGTTGGATATGGCTAACGCTTTTGACAGAGTGGATCACTCCTTCTTAAGTGCAGCATTGAGAAAATTCGGGTTCTCCTCCAAAGTAGTCGACATCATAAGCGGGTGTATATCCAACCCATGGACCGCCCCGCTGATCAATGGTCGCCCACGCAATTCCTTCAAAAGCACCAGGGGTCTTAGGCAAGGGTGCCCTCTATCCCCTTTCCTTTACATAATTATGGCGGAAACTCTAAGTGTACACCTAGAAAATCTCCGCCTCAAGAGAGAGATAATGGGGATAAGCATTGAAAGAGGAATAAAGGAGATAAACCACTCTCTATTCGCGGACGACACTCTTCTAATTGGGGGAGCTTCCATCTTGATGGCGAGGAGATTCAAAAGAGTTCTGGATGCTTTCCTTCAGGCTTCAGGTGGTAAATTAAACAACAGGAAATGTAAAATTTACACTTGGAACGTGCCGCACCAGATACAACAAAGTATATCCCAAATATTTGATATCCCTCTCCAAAGAAATTGGAGTTCTTTCTCCTATTTGGGCTTACCCCTGGCGAAGGAACACATCAAAGCAGAGGTATGGACAAAACACATAGAGAAGATGAGAAGCCTCCTCCAAAGTTGGGGAGTCTCCTGGCTAAAACTAGCAGGCAGAACTATCCTCATAAAGGTTGTCCTATCAGGACTGCCAATCTACCAATATGTGGTTATGATGGCCCCAGCAAGCATCCACAAGCATATGGAACTCATAATGAGAAGCTTCCTCTGGCAGGGAGGAAAGCAGGACACTAAGAAGTTCAGCTTAGTTAACTGGGGCCAAGTCTCCCTCCCTTATGAAAAAGGAGGCCTCTCAATAAAAATCCCAAGCCTCTCTAATCAGGCTCTGGGGCTCAAACTGATTTGGAAGATCATCTCAAGCAAGGGATCTTGGTGGGTGGAGACCATAAAAAGAAAATACCTCAGCGGCCCAAACTCTAACATCCTCAACGATCCTATAATAGACAGACCCTGCACTCAAGTATGGCGTTTAATCAAAAAAGTTCTGCCACATTTTAGAGAAAATGTCTCTAAGCTCCCGGGCAATGGAAAAGACACCAAAATTTGGGCTGACAGGATAATGAACACCAATCCAAGGAACCTTCAACAAGAGCTCAGGGCTTTACAGGATTGGATGGAAGATAGAAGGATAATTACATTGTACGACATCTCTTCATGGAACCATAATAGATGGAGAGATTGGAAAGAGTTGCAGTTACCCCAGGAGCTCAAAGAATTATGTCACAACCTGAAGTCTTCCCTCTCGGGAACAGCACCAGTCAATAAAGAGAAAGAAGACACATACATCTGGGATTCATGTGGAGGGTCATTCTCAGTTAGAGAAGGGTACAAATCTCTTCAGAACAGAAACCCAACAGCCAATTGGAATCTCCATACAGCCACCTGGAAGTCTGAATGCATCCCAAAAGTGAAACACTTCAACTGGACCCTTCTCAAAGGGAAAATCCTAACTGCAGAAAATCTGAGGAAGAGAGGAATTCAAGGCCCTTCGATTTGTTGCTTCTGCAAAGCAGAGGAGGAGACTATACAACACTCCTTTCTCCTCTGCCCATGGGCTCAGAATTGTTGGAATCAGCTTGCTAGTCCCCTGGAAGCCCGAGGAAGCTACGAACATGTGTACACCCTCCAGAAGAATTGGAAAAAAAACTATCCGCACCAAAGAAAAGGCAAAAACAATATAATCAGAGTCTGGAAGTGCATCCCCGCCACCCTCTGCTGGAATCTCTGGCTTGCCAGGAACAACTACGTATTCAACAACATACAACCAAGAACGGGCACTATCATAGCAAAAACAATGGCCAGCATATCTGAAGCGGTGAGTGCGAATCTCATTACTACTCCAGATCAGACGAGCTGGGCTCAAGAGGAAAAGGATTGGTACAATAAGTTTAATATCTGTCACACCCAAAATCTTCCACCAAAGAGCAAAGCTCACAAGAAACAACCCTCCTGGAAGCTCAGGGGAACCAAAGAAGAAATTCTCCAATGGACTCGCGCCCAAAACCGCCCCACTCTCTTCTTCGATGGAGCATCAAAGAATAATCCTGGAGCAGCAGGAGCAGGAGGCATAATAAAAGACCAAAATGGAGTTTCCATCTGTAGATATGAATGGGGTCTTGGGGAAGCTTCAAACAATGCAGCAGAAGCCTATAGTCTGCTCCTTGGTTCCATAATTCTCTCCGAAAAGGGCCTGAAGAATGCTATCATCATAGGGGACTCGGCCATTATAATATCTTCTATGAACACAGGAAAAAAATTCATAAAGGAAGGCCTCAACAATACCAGAACTAGGATAATGGACAATTTAAGAGACTTGGGAGAAACATCCTTCATGCATGTTCTCAGAGAACACAACGTTGAGGCGGATTTCCTTGCAAATAAAGCAGTCAAACGGAAGCAAGGCCAGGCTTGTGAGGATGACAGGTCATATGTCAGAGCAATCCCATAAGACCCCTCCATGCCATCAGAGCCACCAGGTCAGCTCTCGTAAAATCTTTCAAAAAATCTTCTGCAGTACCGATCCCTCAAACCTCGATCCTCCTCCCCTTCCCATGTTGTCGCCTTCCATCATTTCTCTCGTCCTTAGCGCCATCCTTCCTCACCCTCCCCGTGATTTTTATCCTGAACTTTCAGGGATCAGTCACTTCAGTCCTCAGGGAGATCTCACCCTAAATCCGCATCTCGATCCCTCCTCGGTTTCTGATGAAAAAATCTCGCTCAGGCTTTGCCTCTCCCTCTTCCTTTATATCCCCCCTCCCTCCTCAGGCGTTCTCAATTTCGTTCTGCGTCTTCAGTCTCAGGCTTGCATCGTGGTATTATCAGTGAGTGGCACAGATTCCATTAGGAGTGTTAGAGTGAGTAAGGTGCTCCCCCCAGGCCTCAACTCCAAGCGAAGTTTTCAACAGCCTCTCAACTTAGTCTTCTGTGATACATCTGCCCAAGGGTGCGTCCACAACGACTACAAGAGGGGACACTCCCTGAACTCCGCTATCAGCAGTAGAGACTCAGAGCCGAGCTCTGTGTTACTGGTAACGACTTATTTCAGCTCTAAGTTCTTTTTGATTACTGACTTCGGGTTTCTGGACAGCTGCAGTGGTTCGATCTCGGTCTTGTTGCTCCCCCTTCTTTGCAATCCGCGTTTCTTCCCTCTGATCCAATCCCACAGTTCTCCCCTCCTCTTAAATCCCTTTCTCCCCGCTGTTATACTCTCTTTTCACCTCACAGACCTCAACATCCACCACAGCATCATGGAGGACCAGCCAGATAACCAGGGCGAGCCACAGCAAATCATCAAGCCATTGGATCAACTCTTCAACAAAGAATGCACAATGTGCAAGGCCCACACAGTCATGATCAACAGGTTCGTCAAACACTTCAATGAGCTGAAGAGCGACTATGAATTCGACAGCAGGTCTCAGCGCAAGAAACTGGAAAAACAGAAGGAAGAAATAGAAAGCTTGAAAGGAAGGTGCAGTCACCTTGAAGAAGCAATAGAACAAATCAAAACTCTCACTCAGAGCTACCAAGCTTTAGCTTCCACCAAAGCAAGTGCCAAGAAAGACCCCATGCCAGACGACTCGGTCACCCAGAAACTCTACTAAATCCCATGCGCTGCAAATTTTGCTACATAGGAGGAGCTTTTGTCAGGCAATATAGCCGTTCCCTCTTTAATTTCAATTTCCATAGTGGCAGAAATGAGGAAAGTGGGTCTGCGCACCCGATTTTGATCCTCTTCGCCAAAACTCATGATAGTTATGTAATAGAACTTTGTTCTCGTTTTTTATAATACAAAAGTACCCGACTTTGTTAAAAAAAAAAAACGTGATTTGAATTTTTAATTAAAAGAATATAATATTATTTGATATGCATTTTACTATTGTGGTAATACAGGATTTTTTTTTTTGGCCTAATCCAGGGGGAGACCCGGGATCAAACCTCATAGCTGCCACCCGACTGTAAGTCGGGTATACTAAGATCCTATGATTTTAGCAAGAGCAGACTCATCGGGAGGGGAATCCGCCCCTCTAGCCGCCACCATAACAGATCATTGTACTCCATGAGATTTGAACTTTGGTCTCCTGGGCTTCGCCCAAGTGGACCTACCGTCAAACCACACATCACTGTACTAATACAAGATCTTGATATATAGTTTATTATTTGAATGTGGGGTCATTGTATTATTTGAACATGTGGTCCATGATTTGCAAGGGAAAGATTGGTTAGCATAAAAATTGGCTATATAGTATTATTGAAATTGGCTAGCATAAAAATTGGCTATATGGTATCATGTTTTTTCTAGGAAAGAAAAATCGAACAATGTATTTAAAGAGAGATATTTACATATTTAGATCTGAGAGATATTAAGAGATATTTCGATGACAAAATCTGCAGAGATAAAATATATCCACCACAATCGATGATAAAATCTTCAGAGATAAAATATATCCACCACAAAAAAAGACAAAGAATAGAGATACTTCCTATATCTATCATTAAAAATAACACAGGTAAACAACAGTAATACCAGGAACCTTATCAACTATACAAGACAAATTAGGAGATGTCAATAGAATTCATCTACACGTCCAGCATAGGAAGGGATAAAAAAAATGGTCAGCAACGCCTACCGCCACTAGAGCAAAAAAAGCGCAGATGAAGTGTTCCTCCACCAACATGAGCCGACAAACAAAGCGAACAACACCATCGGATATTCCCCTGTTTTTCTAGCCTCCCCTAACTAAAAGTTGAGAATTTGATATATTTGGGCATCATTCCCAACCCTTCTTTTGACAGAGCATCTACCAATGAATTGAGCTCATGGTGCAGATGGGAAAATGAAACCGAGTAGAACAGTTCCTCCAATGTGAGAATCCTCTGCATCCAGTTGCCAAGAAGGGGTGGAGCAAAAACAGTCGTGTTGTTAATCCAATCAATGGCTTCTTTGGAATCGCCAAAGATATGAATCTCAAAGAGATTAAGTGTGCAATATAAAATACTCCACAAAGCCAATATCTCAGCCCTATTGTTTGTACCTGTACCTCCATTCCAACCGAAGTGGAAATAAGAGTCTACATCTATTTCAATCCAAGCACCATAGCCACAAACTAAGTTGTGTCGCACAATCAAAATGCCCCTTTGAGAATATAATTTCTTTATCCATTTGGCATAATTTCCTTTGGATCTTGTTTCGAGGAACCTGTCGATATTCCATGAAATAGGCACAAATGTTTGTGTCAATTTGGCCAATGTTATATGAGCAGCCATCAAATATGCAAGTATACAATTTCTTGCAAATTCTCTACAAATCTACCTCTGAGATCTATGTAGAAAATCTGACTATAGATTAACTCGATAGTGCAATATACCAAAGCAAAATACTATAACCTACTTCTACTATCAACTTTGCGGAAGCTTAAAAATTTTGAGCAAGATCAAATTGAACACATATAACCAGAAGAAGAATCAATACACATGAAACACAGAAGAATACTCTAGGGAAAGCCTCAGCTAAAAACCCCGCTATCTATATTATCATACAAGGTGGAAATGCATCAGAATTACACAAAGCTTTAGCTCTCACAACTATCCAGCTCTCAGTACAATTCTCATGGATGCTCACAGGCAAAAAGGGCTTCTCACAAACCTTCTCCTCAACCCTCCAAGCCTCCTATTTCCTTGCGCAGTTTCTCCTAGGTGATCCAGTGATCTCACACATTGCTCCAACACACTGTCAGAACTGCGCAATCCTCAAGGAACCTTGTTCCTTCTGCATGGATGAGTTTCCTTTATAGGAAAATTCCTCCAACTGATAATACACTGTCCCTGTCTTTAATCTCAACTGGGTCTTTGTCTGAACTGACATGCATGAGTTATTTATGAGAGAATCTTCAGTTATCTGGAGTACACTAGTTTGATGCATGCATACATTAACTGACTGAACTCACAATTACTTCCTCAAACTGTTTGGAACTAATTTAATTGGACATAACTCAATTAACTGAGCTAACTAATTACAACTCAAATACAACTCGTCCTTATCTCCTTAATTAAGGGATAACTGTTACATGACTTCCCAAAGACTTCTAGCTTGAATTTCTCCAACTAATTAACTCAAGATGAATTAATTAAATATTTTTCAAGCAGCTGGTGAGACTAAATTCAAATTTTAATTCAAGGACATTAAAATTGGAATATTCTGAATGTTATTTTTAGAATTTCTATTTTTAGTGTTTCTTGTTGTTATTCTCAACACTCCCTCTCAACAAGAAAGGAATTCAACTCGATCTTGATCCTGAACCTTTAGAATGTTATGCATGCAACACTTCTCTCTAGTGTTGTTGCTCCAGCAACTTAGAAACAAAAAATATCCAACTTGAATCAGTATGATGCATCTGTCATCAAAGTCTTTGACTGTTATTGCCTCTGTCAATTCAAAACTCTGCACTTCTGTTGACTCAGCTTGTCTGCACTGTTGTCAATCCTTCTCTGCACTCTTTAGTATCTGACTGCTCTAGCCTCTGTCACTTGGATCTCTGACTACATCAATACCACTGATTCCTCCCGCTGCATTTGTGTTATTGCTGGTCCTCTCTCCCAGCACTGCATCCGCACTACACCTCCTCTCATCATGTTGCATCGTGCTGCCCACTCCTGCACTGCAACTCAGTTACTAAGAAGTAAGTAACTAATCTCCCAACTAACCTCCCTATTGGGCTAGAAACACTCTCTGATGCTAAAGCTCCCTCTACCGCTCCATCTGCATTTGTCTCTACCCACTCAGCCAGTCTTGCTACTCCTCGTCGGGGCTCCCGTAGCAAGGTCTAACCAAAGAGGTTGGGTACCTCAAGGATCCTACCCCTATTTCAGCCTTCTTGGTACTATCACTTCTCATTGCCCCACCTTAGACCTGGAGGTATGGCTGCATGTGATCCCTCTACTGACTTGGATCACAATTTCCCCCTACTAGAGGTCTCTGCATGAGTGGATGCCTCCACTCGGTCTCCTCTCAACATCTCCAGTTGTGGCTCCTCCACAATTGTCTGAGACTTCTTCTAGGGCTACATGTTGAGAGATAATTTACTCTCCCTCTCAACCACCAAGTCTCTAACATTTGCCTCGCTCCTCAAGGCTTTCCATGCATCTTGAACCTCAAGAGCATACAAGTTCTATACCCGTGATCCAATATGTTTCACATGTTCTGTGGTGATGTGTCTAAGGAAAACCTTTCCCTTACTAGACAACATCATGGCCTTTGTCCTCCAACATCGCGACCGATACCAAGTTCTTCTTCAGTCCAGGCACATACTTCACATCTGTCAAGGTGATAAGAGGTCCATGCTCCCTCTGAAAAGCAATCGTGCCCGCTCTTGAAACACTAAACCTTTCGTCATCACCCATCTCTATGTGCATCTTGAGGTCTTTCTCCTCCAAGGTACTGAATAAAATTTTATCGCGGGGCATGTGGAATGAGGCTCCACTGTGAAAAAACCAACCACAACCCATCATCAATGACACCATGCATGAGATGAGGGTAAAGTACATCTCAAACTGAGAGGCTAATGCCTCACCTTCCGATCCTTCCGAGGATCCCTTCTTTGACTTCTTCGATGGGCAATAAGTCGCATAATATCCCATCTCATTTTTTTTTTACTGTATGATATGAATTCGATTTGCACATCCAACCCCGAACTTCAAACTTCGAATTCTCTTCTCTGTATACTATTCACAGCTTCGATAAACTAGGCTCCGATACCATGTAGAACTTTTTGCACAAAACCTCGCTCTCATACCATATATAATTTCCTGCAAATTCTCTACAAATCTACCTCTGAGATCTATGTAGAAAATTTGACTGTAGATTAACACAATAATGCAATATACCAAAGCAAAATGCAATAACCTACTTCTACTATCAACTTTGTGGAAGCTTAAAAACTTTGAGCAAGATCAAGCTGAACACATATAACCAGAAGAAGAATCAATACACATGAAACACAGAAGAATACTCTGGGGAAAGCCTCAGCTAAAAACCCGGCTATCTGTATTATCATACAAGATGGAAAAGCTCTCATTACAATCCTCCTGGATGCTCACAAGCAAACAAGGCTTCTCACAAACCTTCTCCTCAGCCCTCCAAGCCTCCTATTTCCTTGCGCAGTTTCTCTTGGGTGATCTAGTTGTTACCCAGTGTAACACTAATCTCACACACTGCACCAACACACTGCCAGAACTGTGCAATCCTCAAGGAACCTTGTTCCTTCTGCATGGATGAGTTTCCTTTATAGGAAAATTCCTTTAATTGATAGTACACTATCCCTCTCTTTAATCTCAACTGGGTTTTTCTCTGAACTGACATGCATGAGTTATTTATGAGAGAATCTTCAGTTCTCTGGAGTACACTAGTTTGATGCATGCATGCATTAACTAACTAAACTAACAATTAATTCCTCAAACTATTTGGAATTGATTTAACTAGACATAACTCAGTTAACTGAGATAACTAATTACAACTCATCCTTATCTCCTTAATTAAGGGATAACTGTTGCATGACTTCACAAAGCCTTCTAGCTTGAATTTCTCCAACTAATTAACTCAAGATGAATTAATTAATTATTTTTCAAGCAGCTGGTCAGACTAAATTCGAATTTTAATTCTCAATTTTAATTCAAGGGCAAATTAAAATTAGAGTATTTTGAATGATATTTTTAGCATTTCTTGTTGTTATTCTCAATAGCAAGTGTTCCTCCCCTGCGATATTTGTTGGGGTGTATGGCAAGGGAGGAACACTTCCACATTTGATGACTACTCATATAACATTGGTTGAATTGGCACAAACATTTGTGCCTATTTCATGGAATATTGATAGGTTCAGAGATCTCTTCGACCTGATCCAAAATCGGAGATGCATATATAAGCAATGACTTATCAGAATTCATCAATAAGCCTGAAGCCTCCCCAAATGACGAAATAATATGTTGAATATGAGACCATTGATATACAGAAACCGAACCAAAGATTAATACATTGTCAACAAACATGATATGAGTGATTGAAACTTGCCTCATGAGATGTAGTCCAGGAAAAATGCTCAAGGATTTGGCCTTCAAGATCTTCTTGCTTACTCCATCAATGGCTAATAAGAACATTAATGGTGACGATGAACAACCTTGTCTGAGCCCATGAAAAGCATGGAAGAAGCCAGTTGGAACAACATTAATAAAGACTGCATAACAAACTGATGTTATGCATGTCATAATCCATTCAACCACCCCAACCGATACCCCATGTTGTGTAAGATCATTCTAAGAAAAGTCTAGTCTACACTATCATAAACTCTGTGAAGATCTAACTTTAAAAGAATGGCCTATTTTCACCTTATTTTCATTAAGTGTAGAGCCTATTAGAGGACGGTGACTGCATCCTGTATATGCCTTTTAGATAATAATAAAAAAACCAAATTGTTTAAACGTAATGTGTGTTGAAAGGCATGCCTTCAATCTTGTCGCAATAATTTTTGATCATTTTGTAGATGATGTTACACAACGATATTGACCTGTAGTCCCGAAAATCCTTTGGGTTGGATTTTCACAAATCCTTTGGCTATATAGTATTCTAATTATTTTCACAAATTCGTCAAGTGTAGTGCATTTACTTATGGGATTTAAGCTAATTAATCATCGATATGGAACTATGAAAATACTCAACAATATTTATGGCAATTGGTTGAGCTTACCCCTTCAACTTGTGCATTGTATTTTATATATTGTAGATTTAATAAATATCTAACAATTTGTTAATGTTATTGTTAAGGTGGATGGAGAAAGAAATCAAAATAATAAGAATTGCAATGTCACAATAGGATTCGAGCAATGCAAATAAAAAAATTTCCTTGCACACTGAATATCATCCAAATAAATTTAACAAATTCAAAATGCTTGATTGGCAGTTGTGTGTTATGTATTCATATCTTAGAAAAATATTTCTTTCCAAAACATTTTAAATTATCATTCAAGAAATTTCTCCCAGTTAGCCTGTCACTTGTTATGGTCGGAGTTTATTGGGGCTTGTAAGGGTGGTTTATATTCAACTATATGACCGACTCCTTTATTGAGGAGAAATTTATGAATGAAAGTAGGTATAGCACAAAAGAAACTTTTGTGAAAGTCATCCTAGAACCTTACTTTGATTTTTTCAACATAAGTGTGTCCTCCTATTGCTTGCTCCATGCAAAAAAATGTTCAATGGTTTTTCTACCCACTCTTGTACATTCATTCTCCTGTCATTGGTCAATTCTAACATTAACCGACCATTAGCCTACGTTTGTCACATTAGGTTGTTGGTCAATATTTTTCTTTATTCCAACGGGGATTGATTAAATAAACTTCTCATGTGCTTCAGTGAAGAAGTGTGAAGAAGTGTGCAAGGACTACACCTATAACGTTATTTGCCCATAAATTTTTATTTTTATTTAATTAGATTAACCACATGCAACATAGGTAACAACAATTTAAGGAATAAGACACTATATATATTTTTCATGAATAATCATGTGAAAATACATTTATTAATGAATATCTCCAACTATAGTGTTCTAACATAAATTTGTGTCATTTTACAAAAACATTATTCAATATCATAAATTTTATAAAAATTGCAATATGAAAATCAATCGTATAGTTGTTGGCATGATTTTAACTTTAAAAATATAAAGTAGGGTAACCACACAAGTTAGATGCACCAGCGCAAAAATTCTTCACTGCAAAATAAAACAAAATATTCCATGGTGCACTTGTGTCGCTGAAAATTCCATCATAATCAAAAGAACATATACATTAATTGTCCCTACAAATTTAGTTGGACTAAAACTGAACACACTAATTTCTTGGAAAAGGAAATGCCAAATCTTAAACAACTTCCATTCTCCTGTAGTCCTGAAAATCCTTTGGGTTGGATTTTCACAAATCCTTTGGCTATATAGTATTCTACTTATTTTCACAAATTCGTCAAGGGTAGTGCATTTACTTATGGGATTTAAGCTAATTAATCATCGATATGGAACTATGAAAATACTCAACAATATTTATGGCAATTGGTTGAGCTTACCCCTTCAACTTGTGCATTGTATTTTATATATTGGAGATTTAATAAATATCTAACAATTTGTTAATGTTATTGTTAAGGTGTATGGAGAAAGAAATCAAAATAATAAGAATTGCAATGTCACAATAGGATTCGAGCAATGTAAATAAAAAAAATTCCTTGCACACTGAATATCATCTAAATAAATTTAACAAATTCAAAATGCTTGATTGGCAGTTGTGTGTTATGTATTCATATCTTAGAAAAATATTTCTTTCCAAAACATTTTAAATTATCATTCAAGAAATTTCTCCCAGTTAGCCTGTCACTTGTTATGGTCGGAGTTTATTGGGGCTTGTAAGGGTGGTTTATATTCAACTATATGACCGACTCCTTTATTGAGGAGAAATTTATGAATGAAAGTAGGTATAGCACAAAAGAAACTTTTGTGAAAGTCATCCTAGAACCTTACTTTGATTTTTTCAACATAAGTGTGTCCTCCTATTGCTTGCTCCATGCAAAAAAATGTTCAATGGTTTTTCTACCCACTCTTGTACATTCATTCTCCTGTCATTGGTCAATTCTAACATTAACCGACCATTAGCCTACGTTTGTCACATTAGGTTGTTGGTCAATATTTTTCTTTATTCCAACGGGGATTGATTAAATAAACTTCTCATGTGCTTCAGTGAAGAAGTGTGAAGAAGTGTGCAAGGACTACACCTATAACGTTATTTGCCCATAAATTTTTATTTTTATT